>JAEIIL010022124.1:0-29179 GCA_018905715.1 Drosophila lini
AAACAAACATTACATTTAAAATATTAAAAAATAAATAATGGTATTTTAATGAACCAAAGAATCGCAATTTACAATATTCGTTACAAGATATTACCCCACATTTTCTGCCCATGTATCCATTATTCCAACCACCTGTCGCTCTCGCAAGCATAAATTCACTATATCTGTTTGTACAGAACGCTTCTGCCTTTCACTTTTTGATTATTCAGGCCCCAGCTATCGCTCTTGTGGTGGATGCAGCAGCCCCCGTACTTTCCTCAAATGCGTCACAGTCGCACTTGTTATATTGTCTGTTTATTATGAGGCCACTCGAGTCCGAGGCTTGATACCGAGACGTCTAACAGTTGGATGGGGGGGTGGGCGGTACTGCAGGTCCTTGGGCCTGCCACTCTTGGGACACTCAGTCGCCTTTGACGCGGCCTGGCTGTGCGGCCCTGCTCCTCTGAATTTAATTTATTGTTTTCGTTTGCTACCGCTGTTTGCTTTCCACCCACCCCCTCCCCAGTTGGCAACCAGCTTCCCGCTTCCCCTTCCACCCCCTTTCCAGCCTCGTGTCGAGTGCCACGACACTGTCGCAGTCGTTTTTATTGCAGAAAAATGTTCATTTTTGTTGCGCTCTTATTTGCGCTAATTTAATTTCTTGTGTAATTTTATTTTTATGTAGTCAACGAAGGCGGCTGCCTTGAAACTGAGACGCGCCCAACCCAACGCCTCCCTGTTTCCCCACCCCATCCCCCAATTTGCCATTGTATTTGCCTTGAGGCAAACTTTGTCAACAATTTCGCGTACAACATTGAAAATTGTCGTTGTTGTTGCGAAAAAGGCAGCGAGGAGGGGCTGGAGAGGGATGGCAAAAAGCATCTCATCATTATGAACACGAGCCTGGCCGTGGGGGGCGGCTAGGGCGTGGCAGTCTTCGCAGCCTCTCGTTGCGAGTGTGTCACTTTAACGAATTTTTTGCTGGCGACAAACATGCTCTCCATCGCCTTCGTCCTGTGAGTGGCACTCAGCACTTGCCTTTTACGGCCTAAGGTCAAGCGTCTTTTTGTTGTCTCCAGCCATTGAGCGCAGTTCGCAGTTCGCACAAGTAAATGGAATTAAATAGATCAGAGCGGAGAATGCAATGGCAGAGACCCATCTCCTTTCATTTGCCATAATTCAAAGGACTGGCGCCGATTGGCTCTTACCTGTTCAAAGGCTCAATAGTGATTTTAAGGGGCGTCGCAATGTCTGAAGGGCTTTGAAATATGAATATTACTATTTCTTAGAAATGGAAGCTAAGCTACTTGTCTTTGAGTGCATACACAAAGGGTGCTCATTATTTTCAGAAAAGAAAAGACCCTTCAATGCACTTATTCGATTTCACAAAACAAATTCTTCTTATTTAAAATATATAGCTAGACTTTTGAATAAACTTCATTTATACAAGTTATAACAATTGTTTAAGCATACCTTCTGTGGCTGGTTAAAAATAAAATATTCAAGCAAGGGCAACAGTGCGTATGAGTGATTAACTTTGAAGTCAATAAGAAATCACAACAGTTTTCTTAGATTTTGCAATTTAAAAAAATCAAAGTTGAATGCAAAATAATATCTTTTTTTCCCAAATATTTATTATAAATATTTTAAAATAAATAAATAATTATATTATTATTATATTACAAAATAAATAATATCAAAATAAATATATTTGAAAACGATTTTTGTTGTTGTTGTGAGTTTCCTAATCCCGTATGCCATTACTGATTGATTTCAACTTTCCCAAGATAGATTAAACAATATACAATCATCAAATTACAAGCCGTAAACCCTTAGTTAATAATATTATTCCAAAAATAGCTGGAAAACTTCTTAGCGGCGTTGACGCTTGTGTGCATCCTCTGGATTTTGATTTAATCTGTGCTCCCAGTGGTTTGTTTTTTGGTGTTTAGTTATCCAAACTGTGTGGTTATGGTGAACACATACTCCACCCAGAGCTCAAATTAAATACCAGTGATATGCACATACTAATGTAAACGTGAATGCCATAGATTTCACAGTGCATACGAAACACCTACGCATTCACAACCCTCCGATGAGAAATATTTGCATAACACGCGAGAGCACAGCCATGCACACTGAAATGCAGATGCACCGATTTGGGAAAACTTTCAGGGCAAAGAGTTTCCGCTTTTCTCTGTGGAATACAATTAACAATTGAACAACTTGTGTGCGTGGGTTGCCCACTAAGACTATTTCTGCTCCGCAATCAGCTTTAAATTGAAGGAATTTAAACTTAAAAATTTTAATTTAAAGTTAAACAGCTTTGTTTAAATTTCATAAAGACTCTATGAGCGTTTTTGCTATACGATAATTGATAATAATTTAATTTAATTTAAAAGAATTCAAGACAGTTTCTAGAACAAACTTCTGTCATTCGGTCAAATTTCTTATTGGCCACCACGTCCAGATTCCATTTGTCCTGACCACTAGGAAACAGCCTAATTAAAGTCACCACACACAGCAGCAAAACAGAATTGGCAACTGAAAAGGTACGACGTGATGATTTCTGGAAACCACACTACATAGAAACTAGGAATATTAGAAGTCAACTCGCATAAAAATCACTCGACACACGCGCCCGTCAAACGCAGAGAAGGAAACGAGAGGAGGGTCGCGCCATTTGGGGGCGTGGTCTTATAAATTGTCCTGCCTTAAAGACGGTCCCTGACACAAACAGGCCGCCATCTCCAAGTGTGTTTTTGGGTGTGGGTGTGAGTGGGGTGCGAGTGATTGTGGGGCAAACAAAAAAAAAACTGTAGCACACATTTTAGCGCCAAGCGGAAGTGCTTGTGCCAGCAACAACAACAAGCAACGTCAAGGAGTATAAAAATGTCAACAACAAACAAATAGCTGGCTTGTCGACTGTGACAGCTAAAAATCCGAATGTTGGCCTTTTTATAGTAATAGTTCTTGCTGTTTGTTGTTACTGCTGCAGTTCAGTATGTCAAGCGTTTTAATGGCTGTTCATATCTGAATATTGTTCGATTTCTATAACTTCGAAAGGTTTAATGTTTATCAATGTAGTTTCAGAGGATATTTAAATATATAATAACTAGTTTTCAATTTTTTATATTATTATAGTTTTTTTTTATTGAAAAATCAAAACCAGTACAATATCTTAACTTATAAATTAAATAAATTCAAGAATATTATGAAAAGAGGAGCCATAATGCCAAGATAATAGAATATCTTTCTTTCCGTGTATCAAAGGTTTTCTTCCTCGGACTTTTATATAAATATGTAAATATATTTTGTTTTTTTTTCTCTGGCTTTTTCTCCTTTGGCATCCTTTATTTGGCAAATTATGGCCAGCAGCGACGAGGCGAAAGTGAAAAAACAAGAACTCCGGATGTTTATGGACCGCCATTTTGGCCACTGGTCGCCATTTTATGCAGTTCCTTGTGTGCCAACGCATCGGGGACGCAGTCACTCGAACCATGGCACTGCCTCAGCCATCGTATCTCCCATCGCTGGCTTCTCCTCCAGCTGCTGCACAGTGATTTAGTGCTTATGGCAAGTTTATAAATTAAATTTAATGAAGCAGCAAGTCGAACTTTTCGCCATTGTCCCGGGCACACATATAGCCAAGCCCCAAGCCCCAAGCCCCAAGTCCCAAGCCAAACCAAAACACAGGCACGAGCGAGCGTATTGATTATGCGACCCCGGATGCTTTCGCCTCAGCCGTGTGAGGGAAATTTTGATTTAGCTGCTGCCGGTAATGGAAAGTTGCGCCAGTCGTCCTTGGGCTCCTTGGCCGGCACTTTTATCTGGCGAATAGATCACATTACGCATTTAAGCCTTGCCTAACAAATGTCGCCGACTCTAATTGGCTCTTTCGTCGAGTCGATGAGAATTGACTCTGCCCTCTGGACCAGCAATTAGTTTGCAAGGATTTTGAGGACGCAATCTCGAGCCCGGCCCGAGAATGACATGGACCCATCAATTGCCAACGAAAATGTAATTATCGGCTTTGAAGCAACAGAACTTTTCCTCCTTTAAACTCGATGGGATCCATCCATCCACAACAACAATAACCACGAGGCAGACGGGCTTATGCAACATAATCCTAGTTTATGACAGTTGAGGGGGCCTCCACGAGTGTGTGTGTGTGTGTGTGTGCTTGTTTGTGTATTGCTGGAGTATCGCCTTGGTGTGAGTTTCTTATGTCCTCTGCAACCAGCAGCTGCTCAACAAACCGTACCATCCAATATGCTCACACGAATACATAAATACATATAGAAAGCAGAATACATATAAACAGAAGTACAAGACTTTAGAAATACAGTGGTTAAAAAACAATTGGTCTTCGAGGACTTATACGTTTTTTTTTTTGAGGAAATATAACCTTTGAAATTTAAATTATATAATTATATATAGAAAAAGCTGATTTAGAACATCTTTATTTAAGAGATCAAGTGGTAAATAAATTATTAAATATCTTATATTCAGAAACCAATTATAATTCTAATGCTTAAGCTGTTGACTTCTTCATTTGAAAATTCCCTTTGAAATTCCTTCCTGCTTTCGCATTCCTGCAACTCTTAACCCAGTGTGCCCTCTCGGCCTATACCTACATAGTTTATTCGGAAATTCCTATAGCTTTGACAAGTGTCAGGAGCACAAAAGACGCGCCTTCGATATGGATGCATGGATATGCGAGTGCACACATACACACAGACACAGGCTCGCACATAAGTTTGCGACCCCGGATCGTAGATTGTGAATGTGAACCCGACCTCCGCCCATCCTTTGTGCGCTGCCATAATTGAAGGTTTCTTTGTAGGTCTCTGGATGTTGTTGCTCAACTTGAAGGTGGGTGAGAGTATGTTTGTACAATCTCAATCGCACCGACAATTAGGCTATAAATATTTGCCGATTGCTTTGGCAGGCAGTTGGTATTGCGTATTTTTCAGGACCCTTTGCTCTGCCAACAAAAGTTTTCTTCCTCCGCGAGTATTCCAAGGTTGAATGTCGAAGGCAAAAGTTGCTCTGCGGAGGGCAGCCGTCAGATATGCGGGCCACACACAAAATTCATTGCATACATTTAGGCGTCGACAAGCCGTTGACAGTTTTTTCCTCGCCTTGAACGCTCGAGGAGCGAAGGGGAGCCAAGAAGAAGGGAGAACTAGGGCTCCCCGAGAATCATTTGCATGTTTTTTAAGGCGACAACATGTCGATTCTCAGGCCATGCATCCGATAGGACGACACATGTTTCCACATGCCCCAAGTGCAACACTTGCTTCAGATTCCGATTTTATGCTCCACCACAGGAAAATATTCCTGGCCGGCCCTGATTCTCCGTCATCTTCTGGACCAAGTGAAGCTTTAACAGCTTGCCATGAAATTTGATGTTTTGGCCATTAAGTGCAGATTTAAAGGAAAGCCGTTGGCAGCAGAAAAGAAGAGAAACCAGACCCCTGCCGCTCCCCAAGTCATTACTCTCGTAATGTCAATAACCTCCGTTAGCCCCATTCTATTTGGGTTAGGTTAGTAATTTCTCTATTTTCCTCGTCACCACCAAATTGCCCATCTTAATTATGTATACCGTAGTCTCTGGCTTTCGCTCGAAGAGTGCGACAGCTGCTTGGGCCGGGCCCACAACATCAGCCCAGGCCCCAATGCGATTTTACAGCAGGGTTAACAATTTTAATTGCAGCCTAAGCCACTAGCTCAGAGCCTTCGTCTGGCAATATGCAAAATAGGCCGAACAGCTGGCCCGACTCACACAATAGCAACCATGCCTACTATACTATACCAACTATAGCCTCCGAGATGAAGGGCTGTCGGTCACTCAAGGGACAGGCAGTCTGGAAGTGCAGCCATCTGCCGGTAGTTAGTGCACCACAATGACTTTCAATAGATGAACTTAGATATATAATGTTTGGCCCCTTTGTTGTCGTTGTTGTCCTCGTTGGCATTGCCTCACTTGCCTCAAGATGGACACTTGCCCACGAAGGCCATCCATCGCACACTAATCCTGTTTGCGGTTTCATTGCGATACCAATCATTTCTGTGGTAAAATGTTTTGAGTAATTCCAATGAAATGTTAATTTATTTTAACTGAATAACTACTTAAATTCATTGTGAAAAACAGCTTTGAGCTAATTCTAAGAAGTAACTTTTCTTGGTATTTTTTGTTAAAGCTTCTCTTCCTTCCTTTAGCTTACGTCAAAGGCGAAGAAAGCATTTCCTCCTTGGGCTACGGTCAAATTGTCTTGCCATTTCCTGGATGTCGTCATCGTCTTTTATTTTCTGGCTGCCTCTAAAAAAGTGTTTACTCTTGGCTGACAGTACATTCTGCTGAGCTGAAATTTCACTCAACTGTCAAGAATAAAGACTCCTCTGAGCACAGCTAGCCAGGATAGGTATGCAGGCCTGCTGCACCTGTCCCACTTATTCCCCATCACCTGAGCATTTCGCTTTAATTGCGGTCAACGTGAAGCGCCTTTGTCTCTCCTCCCGACCGGCAAATGGAGAAAAGCAAAGAGGAAAAACCCGAAACCGCAGCAGCAGCAGCAGCAGCATCCAGCTGCTGCATAGTTCTAGGTGCATCACGTGCAACGCGGCAGCAGACAAATTCTGCCATGAATTCTATGGGAGGTATATTTGCTGGGCTTTTTCTGTGTAACGTCGCCATGACGTTATTCAGTACGTCGTTATTGTTGGGCTCCCCTCCACTTTCGCTTGGTTTGGCTCCACATTGATTCGCAGCGAACGCAATTTCAGCATTTGCCAGCCTGTGTTCCTCTGTCTGTCTTTTGTGTCCATTGTTTTTGCCAGTTCTACCTTCTTTTTTTTTTTTTTGGTTTAGTTTTTAGTTCTTGCCATGCATTTGTTATGTTTGTGGTTTTTTGCGCCGCCATCCGCCTGTGCTTCGATTTTAGCAAAAATATACATTTAGTTGGTACTCTACGTTTTTCTATGTATTTTAGAGCTTGTTTTCTCTGCCGAACACAGCTTGAATCCTTTAATATTCTCGGTATGCCTCGAAGGCCATTTAATTAAAATCAATTTTTATATGCTGGAATGATTTTAGCATATGATACTTGCAGAATTCGAGGAAACATTGTAGTTGTCACAGGGGGATATGTTTTCTATCGTGGCAATGCATTTCAATTTTAGAGCAATATAGCCGTCCTGAAGCAGACAATGGTTTTAAAAAAAAATATATAAGAAAGCTGAATCAGCTCCGAAATGGAAATGTATTTTTTATTATATTAAAATATGGTTTTTAATTTTATAAAAAATCAAAAGCTTACATTATAGACAAAGGATAGGGGTTCTAGAGATTTTAAAACCCTTAAATTGGTTATTTATTTACTGTGTAAAGTTTTATGGCCTTTTCTGTAGCACTTTCTTGCATTTTACAATTCAAAATCAGAGGCAACTGAAGAAGCGATATGTAAACTGCAAGGGTATACAAACTTCAGCTTCCCAAAGTTAACTTTCTCCCTTTTTTTATTATTGATTTTCCTTTTTTTTATGTTTACTGCATGCCGCTGAAGCGACCACACATTTTTGTGATTTATGGCGGTCTGCATCCAAGCCCAGCCGAAGTGAGTCCTGCATGCCATTTATGCCATTTAACCGTATTGCCGAGCAGCGCTGCATGATTTTTCAAGAGTGTCAACCGCGAACAGCTGATTTACGATAAGTTCGAATCATTTTACAACTCACTAATAAACTAAAGTGATTAACTGCTGTCCAAGGTCAACATGAAGTCCTGCATCTACCACTCCTGCCACATTTTATGATGGTCCCCAGTAGGTTCTAGTACACTTTTGTAACACCGAGTTCATAAATTGTGTAGGCCAAGTGTGTTGCATGGCAAAGGGTATCGTTTCCCCCCCGGCGAGTGCATACAGAGCACATGGACAGGGAACCATGTTATGCCAATGTTGTTTAATACCCGAGGATGTAGGGGCCAAAGGGCCTTCAATTATGTACCCATTGTTTTTTCTACTGGTTGCTCTTGGTGCAGAGTAAACCAAATGCCCTGCACGTAACAGAGGATTGATTTCTTAATTAAAACTAGGGGCTATTGTTTGCCTGAAGCATTGATAAAGCTGGATACACATAAAGAAATAGATACATTTGTTATATGGTAAAAACATGCCTTTATTTTAAAATTAATTTAATTTTTTAGTTTAAAGTCTGAACGTTTTTTCTGTACGAAATCGTATATATAATAAACATATTTAAATACATATATAGAGAATCGAAATAATTTATCCGAGCATTGTCGTCACATATTTAAGCCGCAATGTTGATTAATTCGTTTGACCGTAAGTTGCGTCCATTTAACAGCGGAATTGATAGTTCTGAATTAACGAATTTATTGGCGGAAATATATGATCTCACCTTTAGCGGAGCACCTCGTAAATTTTCGGCGGTTTCGCAGCCCCGACAGGGTAATTTCTTTTTTGAAGGCTGCTGGAAAAATTCCTTGAAAATATTCTGCAAAAATTATGTAAAAATGCCTGGCACAGGAAAATATATTACCATCGTTGTGGTGGCTTGAACAATAAATAAAGCGGGACCAGCGCAGGAGCCTCCAGCTTGGAAAAGTTTCTCCAGAAAAATAATGTACTTTAAGACCGCAGCCGAGACAAGTTGGACCCCGGCCTTAATTAGGGCCAGGATGTGCCCGGCCCCATCATCATCATCGGCTGTTGTTGGCCAGCTATCAAGAGACCTGACCAGAAAATGTTATCACAATGTTTTGACAACTTCCTCGACACTTTTTGCATCTCACCTGATTGTCGTTGGCGGAAATATATTTCCCCTCTTTTTTTATTTTCTGTCAGCCGCAAATGTGTCGTGGAATTCTCAGCTTTCCCTTTCGTAGCAGTTTTTCAAAGTTTTCTTTATACTGCTGCGGCCATATTTGCTGTGGCCCCGAGTTTGCTTTCCCATTTTTTTGCATTTGATTTATGGCACAACCGTTTTTTTTTCGGTTCCTGAGCAAACTATGCATATGTACCATAAACAAATACTGCCTTAAAGCAGGCCCATTATTATCAGATTGCTGAAGCAACTTTAAAGCTGGAATTAAAGTAGAACATGCCACATCTCTTGGCTATTATTCGAGGTAAATAAATGCTGGCTCCAAAAAAAATTTATTGGAAAATTAAATCGTCTTAAAATTGGCACACAATAAATGAATAAATTCCTGCAATTTATTGAATTCCAATTGGTCTCCTCAGTTTTCATAAAATAATAATAATAATAATAATAATATCAGCAAAGAATAAATTGAAGTGCTTATTTATATAGGGGATTAAGGTTTTTCCTCTTAAATAAATAAAGAGCTTAAATTTTGTAGTTGATAGTTTCTAGCCTTAAAATTATATTCATAGAAACAATAAAAATGTTCCACAAGATGACACATCTCAAACACTAGCATTTAAAAAATAAACCAACGCATTTACCTCTTCAATTGAATATAAAACCCTGAATAAAGAGCCTTTATGTTGCATTTCATAGTTTCCAGACAACCAAAAATAATATTTACAAAAACAATAATTGCCAAATGACAATTAAACTGAATTTACCTACTGTGTATGTCAGCCTTTGTTAAGTTCAACTAAGCATAGGTAGGCATTCCGCCTCCAGGTAGCCATAATTTATATTTAAAATGACATTGCCAACTCGATACACGTTTAAACAGTCAATTATGTCCACATATATGTATCCACATACGTTCTAATAATGTGAAAGCTTAGTCGTGATGCGCTCTCTACGGTAAACATCCGCCTGCAAAAACCCATTCATAATGCGGTCCTTGTTTTAGGTCATTATAAGCATATCACAGGTGGCAGGCGCAGGCCATTCATTAAATGTTGGCCCCACTACAGTTTCGTGTAGGCAAATATTTTTCCAGGAAATCCATAGTGGGGGACGGGGTGGTGTGTACTTTTAGCAAGCAGACTATTGGTTGCAACATTGCCTGCGGTGCAACACTTCCTGTTTATATAAACAAACACGTCAATGTGTCTGCCTGCCGTACACATTCCTCCGGGCCCCGTTTTCCTGTCACACACAGGTCCCCCTGGGTCCGCCCTTCACTTTCCAGCCCTATTCACAGAGCACAAAATTTTACATTAGCTCGACAAGGTTTCAGATTGCAATAAAAAAAGGAAGCAGTCGCAACTAGGACGTGCCTTTATACACAGTGTAGGGACGATACGAATGCGAAGGATGGCTTACCCAAACGTCCCTGCATCTGTACCTCTATTTCATTGCCTTGATTTATAATTTGGGAATTCTGTTTAGTTTCATTAGCACATATTCCGGGGAAATATATTTCTGCTGATAAGATTAAATATTCCATACATAGCACACACTCGACGCGCCTGTCACGCTCAGATCTGTATGCTCTGGTGACGCATTAATTATCCTTTGAGACCGCATCGATTTATCCTTGGCAACGCATGGATTATTTCCTGGAGCTCTCCCTCCCCCCATTCAGCAGAGTTATGTAAAAGTTGTGTAATAATACAATTAAGCACTTTCATGCTGAACGCTGCGTTTGATTAACAGAAATTCCAAGTCAGCCAAGTGAAAGTCTTTCACCAGAGGGGGGAGGACTTAAATGTACCTTCCCTTCGCCAACTGAGAATGGCAATGCGAAGAGAATGCAATTTAATTAAAACGAACGAAATTTCATTTTATTTTCGTCTATCGTGAGGATAAGAAATGTAGTGGCTGCCTCCGGGGAAATGCTGCAAATTTCAACATTAAACCAAGCTCTCTAATGCTTCGGAATTTTCCATTTATTTAGAGTTTGAAAACTGACTGAACACGACTCAGCTAATCGGAGTTCTAAGAATTTTGTGGATTAATAAATACTGGCCACAGAATATAAACCATTTGCTATCTGGCACCTTTATTGCCCCCAGAGCCACGCTTCTATAAATATCGCTCATACGACACGTTGCACTTCGCCAGACACTCGAGAGAGTTTATGAAGCACTTCTAGCACACACAATTGGCCAACTATTGAGCCATTGCCACGACTTATATTGTTTGTGGACCATTAAATTTTTATTTTCAACTGCAACGTAGCTGGGAGAAATTCATTCCGGGCTTTATGACCAGCCACGTGCTGCTGCTGCTAATTGCCACTGCAAAAACTATTATCAAATTCTGTCTTCCTTTCATTTTTGCCAAGTGGACTATAAATAAACACACAGGGTGGAAAACCATGGCATCCGACTTTAACTGAATGTTGAACAAAACTTTTCCCCCTTTTTTCCTTTGCCAGCTTGTCAGCGTTTTTCCTTCTTTGGGCGTCACCATAAAAAAGAGAGTTGAAATGATTGAAATGAAAAGTTTGCACACAAGTTAGGCGAAGTTTTTAAGCACAAAGCCTGAATAGAAAACTAAAGTAGGAACGACTTAGTGCCAAAGTTGTCAGGCAAAACGATCAGTGGCAATTAACCCTGTAATTTTTAGAAGAAACCAAGTTTAAAATTTAAGAAATAGGTATAAGTTGACACTCACAGTGCCCGAAATCAGTCAATATCCTTCTGAAGGGACCGTCTCCAATATCCAATATCTGTTTATTATCGATGCGCACGATAAGGTGAATGTCGATTCACTTCCTCATCCGCTGAAGTGGTCTCAATGGAACGTAGGGTATTCGGTGCTCGGCGGCGATGTCGGAAGTTCGGGTTAGGCCAAAGCACAGGCTTGTGGCCGGAAGTGTGCACGTTGGTAGCTGTGTTAGTGCAAGAAGGCGGGGCAGTGGTGTAAGTGCTTTTCCAAGCAAATTGCCAATGTAAATGTTGCAGCAACCAGCAGCAGCGGCAACAACTAAATGCGGCCCACAACAGCTGTGTAAACAGCGGCAGCAAAGGCAACAACGACACCAGCACACAGTGGACAGTGGGCCAAATGGGCTTTCGAGAGAGGAAAAATATTTAATTTTCATAAATTAAAGAGTTAATATAAATATTTGTGTATTTATTTTGGATAATGTGCTTTTTAAATATTTAAAAAAAATATATATTACAATAAATAAGGCATCAATTTAGAGCAGTTTTTATAAAATTAAAAAAAAAAAATTCAAACAGTTTTCCGGATATTCCTGATTAAGAAAAATTCATCAGAAACTAATTTTAAATTTATAAAATGATAGATAAGCATAAAGGAATTACCTCTCAACCAAAGCACCTCTTTTTAGGCAGAATAACCAAGACTTTACCCACTGTTCGGGGCAATAAGAGTATTTGCTGATGACGTCAAAAGACTCGCAAACTCACACACACACACTCACACTCGCACACAAATGCAAATGCACCCCTTCTCCTCTCGCCGCTTTCCCACAAAGCAGACAACTCAACTAACGGGAACTCAACTCTGCAGCGGAAAAGCAACGCAACCAAAATGGCCGCAATGGCGCTTCCTGGTCGCCGTTTTGCGTTTTGCTGAGGCACGCGCGATTTGATTTGATTTTATTGCTCCGCCCACACTCACAAAGGATATTATGTCCATGAGCAAACGTTTGCAGCGACCAAAGTGCCGCAATCGTGATGATTCTAGTGTAAGGCTGGGCTGGGAAATTGCTGAACCTCAGGCGGAAATTAGGGGAAATTAGTTCAAGTTTCATTATAAGGCTTTATGAACACGTAACAATTTAAAGTCTTTTAGGTAATCCCTTAAAAATATTTTAAGGAATAGAACACAGAAAGTAAAGAATTTACAATTTACAGATATATTTATTTGCAAAAGAATCCTTACCTTGTATCTCTACCTCAAGTTATTCCTGCCTTCCTACTTGACTCCTCTCTGTCTCCATCTATTTATCTGCCTCTAGTACTGTTTACTTAGTCTCGTCTTGCGGCAGCAAATTAGTGTCGCAAAGAAGTGGTTTCTGTGCTCAGTGGAGCGCTCCCTTCCGCCTTTATCCCCTCCCTCCCGGCAATCCTTGCCCGCGCCCACATGGCGTATGCTCAACGCTCGTCTAATTAGTGTATTATGCACTCGCATGTGAGAAACAGCCGACTCATCCGAATGCCTTTATGCCTTTGCTCCACTTACAGGCGGACAGACATCTCTTGCCACTTGCAACTGCCACAGGAGCAGAAGGAAGCCACAAAGGCCACAGAAGCATAAGCAGCAGCCGAGCTGAGCACAATTGCCAAGCGTGAAAGCGATAGAGGCGCGCCGGAGTTGTAGAGCAACGCCTTCACATTGGATTACGCGCAGTTTTACTTTAGAGCGGTGCCAATTAGTGGCCAACAGCAGCAACAACAGCGCCAGCAGCAACACCAGCAGCTCGTGCAGCAGCAATTGCTGGCCCAGCAGCAGCAGCAACTGCAGATCCAGCAGCTGCAGCAACAATTGCTGCTGCAGCGACTCGAGCGGGAGTTGCAGCAGAACTACGCGGCCCTCAGACAGCGCTGGCTCACCGGCTACGAGCAGGAGCAGCAGTTGCAGCACCACCAGCAGCTTCAGCAGCTCCAGCATCTCCAGCAGCTCGAGCAGCACCAACAGCTCCAGCAGCACCAGCAGCAGTACAGCTACTACTTCAGTCGCGGCAGCACAAGCACCGGCACCGGCAGCGGCCTGGGTCTGGGACTGGGCCTGGGCTTCGGTCTGGGCAGCGGCAACCTAGCCAGCTGGTACCACCTGCCCTCCACCTCGGCCCACATCTACATCGGAACCACTAGCAGCAGCAGCGGAGGTGCAGCCGGAGGTGGCGCGGATAGCACTGCCTACCCGTATCCGTACCGCAGCTTAGGAGGCACTTATTCCGGCGGCGGATATCCGGCGGCGGCGCTAATTAACTTCGATGCCTCGCCCACCCCACTGCTAGCTTCAGCGGGAACCTCGCCGGGCTACCTACCGCCGCTAGCCGTTCCAGCGGCCTTGCCGCCACCACCGCCGGCGCCCAGTGTAGCCACCGACTATTACTTTACCAGCCGGAGCACACGGACAGTTCCGCCGCCACCGCCGGCACCACCCACGCCGGCAGCAGTAGCAGCGTCAACGGTAACAGCGGTATCGGCGGGAGCAACAGCTGCCGCCAGACTATCGCCGTTCCGGGATTATAGTGCGGCGGAGGAGCTGCAAGCTGGCTATCGCTACAAGGCCACGCCCCGCCGGCGGTACGACGCCTACGACAACTACGGCTATCTGCCGGGCTTCGCCAGCACCACCGAAGACGAGGAGGACCTGCTCGAGGACTGCCTGCCCCAGGCGCTGCTCTCCACCGACTGTTCGAGTCTCGAGGACGTGCGCTTCTTCCACCTGCAGGAGGAGGACGAGGACGAGGACGACGAGGAGGTGGCCACACAGCTGGCGCACATCCTTGACCTGCCTGACTTTCTGCATCCGTACGGCGGCAGCGGCCGGGACGGCCTGCACAGCCACAAGACGCCGCCGCAACACGAGTACCAGACGGAGCACGGCTCAGCCGCAGCGGGAGGGGCAGCAGGAGGGACGGGTGAAGTGGGAGGCGGAGGTCATTCGCAGCGCATCTCGGAGGAGCAGCGTTACCAGCCCTACCAGTACCAGCAACAGCACCAGCATCAGCAACATCAGCATCAGCCGCTTAATCAGCAGCAGCAGCAGCAGAGGCAGCAACAACATTCGCAATACCCGCAGCAAGGTCAGCAGTTCCAGCAGACACAGCAGCAGCAGGCGTACCACTCGTACCAATATCCTTCGCAGGACAGCTGCGAGGGCTTCAACCACTTTGCCACCAACGCCGGCAGCTGCCTGGGCAATCAGAGAATGATGGTTAGCAAATTGTGGAACAGCTGCTTCCCGGAGTTTACGCCGGACCATGTGCATCGGCACAACTTCTATCTGTGTCAGGTGAGGCATTATGCGTCGATATTATCTCTGAATCGTCATCACTTAAACCCTAAAACCCATAGTTTTTAATTTAGGTAACCCACGTGTAAATTTGAGTTCAACTTAACAATCATCCCAGCAATTAATATGAGTGTTTTTTGAAAGTCTTCTGTTCGTTTTTATGAGCATTCACAGTCATTAAGAGCTCAAGAAAGGTACCGGGAAAGTCTTGTTTTCTTTTAAAACGGTCTTGGACAATTTTTAAGTTCAAACTGACCCTTTATAAATAAAAAACCCGTAGAAAAAGGCACACTAAAGTGACGCGTTCCTGGAAAGCATTGTAAGTGCTCATAAAACACTCAAAATTATGTTAGATTCCGCACTCTTGAGTCTTATATTTGGGAGCATTTTTAACCTTACTGGGATTACATAGACTTTTTTCTGTAATATTTATATTTTGAAAAAGAGCTCTAAATCTAAGAATGTTTTCATACAATTAAGTAAAAGTTTCCATGAATTTAGGGCTTTTCAGGTCAAATATGTAAATATAAAAATGAAAAGATTTTAGGTAGATATTTTTATGAGTGTTCTCTCCAAGTTTGTAATATCTCGTAATGGGTCATAGTGCTGTCGAGTCCCCAAATGCTGCGTGTGCATCGTAAATTTGGTTTTATATGTTCAACTTAAGTAAATACGCTCTCAAGCTAGGTTAAAGTGGCATTATTCTGTCAGCAGTTTTTCAGTTCGGATCAACGATCGAAATGACGAGGATGTTCGCGTGTGACGCCAAAGAGCCATTCATAGGAATTTACACACCAATAAAACAAAGAGTTGTAATACAAATTTAATTTTTGAAATTCCTTCATTATAAGTTGCTTATTTTTACAAATATAAACAACTAATTGAAACGTAATTAATGTATATTAGTGTCTTAAGTGTCAAGCCAGTAAGCTAAATAATACTGCAAAGTGAAAGTGATTCTCCCTCTGACCCCTACTATAATACCAATCTCTCCTCAGTGGCAACGCAACACTCAGGTGCGGATCGTGTACCTATTCTACCGCTGGATCACGGCCATCACCTGTCTGGCGGCGCTGGTCTGCTCCTTGCTGGACATCGGCCGCACCGAGGAGCACTTCGAGCACCACTATGCCAAGTGGTGGATCTATCTGACCCACTGGGGTCTGCTCTTCTGCACTGTGCAGGCCTGGCTGGCCGCCTGGATCGTCACCCAGGGCATGATGGTGGAGCGGGAGGACTTTGAGATTGTGCGCCAGGCGAAGAAGAGCCGCCTGCACCACTTGTACTGGGTGCTTTACACCTGTGCCACGGTCTATGCGTTCATCGTCACCATGTGCTATTGGCTTCTGGTTCACAATCCAGGTGAGAGATTCTCATTTTAATTAACTTACAAATGCATAAAAAAATATCAGTCTAAAATATATTTTTGTTAAAAAATAGTAGATTACTAATTTTTATTCGAGGCAAATACAGTCTAATTATTACACGGCTTGGTCCCTTATTAAAAGTATCTCCAAATCAAGAACACGTGCACCTGCAAAGTAAATTAAATAAGATTTAATAGGCTTTAATAAATGACTGACGTCTTTGAATCTTACGAAAAAAATTTAATTAATAACACAACTATTAAAACGACTATTAAGGCAAACGACTTTAGAGGTGTGATCTGCACTATTGCCCCTTTGCAGCCCTAAGTAATGGAGTTCAAGGGTTTACTCCAGCTAAATGTCAATTATTTCGCTGGGCGCGTTATAAAAAAAGGTCAGATGAGAAAAATTAAAATTCAGTTTTAAAGTTCATATATGAAATTATACCTTCTGCTTATTCGTTTGTAAAAATTTATTTATTATGATAAGAAATATATTATTAGATTAGTTGGCTATCCTCTATTAAGGATGGCTTACTAAGACTTTGCAGAGGCAGAACAAACCCGTCTGAGGTATTTTTTCACCTGTTTCCATTAAAGCCCATCTTTGTTCTTGTGTAAATGTATACCAGGACTTGGCGCTTACATAAATTTAGACAAGACAAATGCTAGGCAGAAAAACTTACTGCAGAGTTCTCGGCAGAAGAATATCACTTGACGTCCAAGGTCTCGGCCGACAAGCGATGGGCAAAGACGATGCCGCCCACGGTGAAGGCGAAGTTAATGAACATCTTGGAGGCGGCCTCCATATACTGGTAGGCCATGTAGCCGTCCTGCTTTTTGGGAACAAAGATGCGCTGGGAGTTGTACATGGCCCAGGGACCAAATATTACCACGCTGAGGCTGAGCGGCACATAGTAGCGCATCTGCAGGCGGCAGCCTAGAGCCACGGTGGAGACCACGAGCACTATCATGCTGGCGAGGATGAGGATCCAGAGGTTGGCAGTGAGGAAGGCGGGCACCCACGCCCCCAGGAGGGTATAGACCACCAGCACCCCCAGGCCGATCAGGATGAAGTGCCAGGTAATATCCTGCTCGATGAGCCGCAGGCACATTACCAGCAGTGTGAGGCTCTCGAAGGTGCAGCTGAATATGATCCAGTTGAGCGGGAAGGACAATTGCAGCCTCCGGAAGCCGATGAAGGCCAGGGTCAGGTTGGTCCATGAGAGCAGTAGGAGCAGGACGTAGAGGCTGCGTTCCGCCGGGGTCACCTGTGGCCGCCATCGATAGGTGGCGCCCAGCCACTGCAGCGAGGAGAGAAACACCTGAGCACCCAGCAGAACGAGCACATAGCTGCGAAAGGCGCAGGTGGAGGTCTCCATTCGCGTATGAATCCTCGAGAAGGAGGTGGTCGCATCGGCATACTGCAAGTCCGAGCTGGGGTCCGCGTAGTAGTGATTGTCCCGAAACGATTCATTGGATTGCTGCAAGTCGTTTGCCTCCTTGAATTCCGGGGCTGACACCGATTTCTGAATGTTTGGCATACTAGCTGTCAGGCCGAGATCTCTATCCTAATACACAATACTGACACAACCCGGACACAAACAAAAGGGGCGACAAAAGAGCCACATCGATGAGTGATCAGCCACACAATGGCGTCGGGGGCCTCCGCCTCAAGGTCTGGCTGTCGATCTCCGTGGCGGCCCTGGTGGTCATCGTCCTGGCCATTGTGCTGCTCTTCCTGCCGAGCCTGATAATCACCAAAGCACTGGTGCCGAACGTCGTGGCCACCTACATCTTCTTCGTCCTTGGATTGGCGGCCTTGTGCGTGTACGCGTGTGTGACGTGGCTGCGCCGGCAGTTTCCCTACGATTGGGTCATCTGTGGAGTCATTGCCGTCCTTCTGGCTTTCGGAACAGTCTCGGTTTTGAGCGAGCAGGAGCCGCTCCACGTGCTACTCCTGAGCGTGGAGATTTTGATAATGCTGGTGCTGCTCCTGCTGTTCGGCTCCTACCAACTGCCCAATTGGCCTACAATAGCCCAGCTCCTCATCGGCTGGTACATTTTTGCGGTGTTGGCCAGCTTTATCGTGGTGATGATTTTCGAACACATGAGCGACACCCTTTGTGCCATCAAGATGACGATGCACTTTGCATTGTGGGAAGTGGCATTTCCGGTGGTCGTGTTCCAGGCCCAGGTAATATCAGGCTTCTGGGATAATGTGCCGCCGCTGCTCGACAAGCCGCTCTGTTCGGTAATGCTAGTTCTGGACTTTCTAGCCTGCTACGCCTTCCTGGCCTCTGTTGATGATATTGCAATGCTTATAGACTACTTCGGGAAAGCGTCATCACAAAAATTCTTTATGCGTCTCATGGAATAGGATGATAAGTGAGCTAATGAGGACACCGGGACATACATATTTAAGCATCGAGTATAAGGCACCAGCCTGCTGTGGAATGTGTTTAATTTAATAAAATAATTCGTACCAGACCTTTGGAAAAAATCCTTATAAATTAAGCTAACTAAAACGAAAACTATTATTGATAGTATTAAATATTTTAGGGAATATTAGAATCATTTCTTCGGGAATAATAAGTAATATCTTCATTTTCTGTTTAATTGTTTATACACCTAAAAATATATTATTTAATCAATTCCCAAACCAAATCAACTTTCAGATATCCACAAGATCGATACGCTGAACATCATGGTGCACGTTCTGAACTCTATTATAATGCTCATCGATTTGGCCGTGGTGGGACATCCGATCAAGATGAGCCACGCCTATTTTACCACTGGAATCGGCCTCGCCTATGCCATATTCACGGGAATTTACTTCTTGGCCGGCGGCACTGACAGGTGAGTCCCAGCGAATCAAGGTGAAGCAGTTGATCTGACGATGATGAATCGCTTGCAGGAAGAATCAAACTGCCATCTACCCGATGATGGACTGGACCAAGCCGGGCAAGGCGATCATTGTGACGGCCTGTGCCATCATCTTCACGTTCTTCGTGCACTTCTGCTGCTACCTCCTCTACCGCGGCCGGGTGTGGCTCTTCACCAAGCTCTGCATCCGTGGTCGGCACAACCGCGACGGTGAAATGGGCGAGGGCCTCAACGACGACTCGGGTTCCCGCATGGGCGGAGGTGGCGGCGGAGGAGGAGGTGGCATTGGCGGCGGCGGCGGATCAGCTGGTGGCTCGGCGGGTGTCGCTGGCGCTGGGGGCAGCAGCCAGGAGTATGCCCACCAGCAGCAATACCCCATTGCTCACACGGAGCAACCGCGGGCGGGCAGCAACCAACAGCAGCAGCAGCAGCCGCCGGGCAGCTACCAGATGCCGCCGCAGTACTCCGGCTATCTACAGCAGCCGGTGGTCGCCGGAGTCAATGTGGGCGTGATCAGTGCCGAGGGCGTTTACCAGCCCATTGGGACAGACGCCGGACGCACCAGCGGAGGAGGCGGTGGCGTCGACGGCAAGCATAAGACCACCTCGGGCTCCGGATCGGGAACTGGACAGGGGCAGGGACAGGGTTCGGGATCGGGATCGGGCTCGGCCTTGACGCGCACCGTGGCCCATTTGGAGGCGTCGCAGCGGGAGCAGTTCCTCAACCCCAACAAGATCGTCGAGTACAAGATGTAAAGGCGTTGCACCCGGCACCGGTATACGTTCCACTTGTCCATGAAGTTTCTGGAGAAGCACTGTGCCCAGTGCGAGGCGACGCGCAGCGCCGTCTGCGAGGAGCAGCGCCACTTGGCGGAGGCCGGTGACTCGGCCTCGGTTCAGGCGCACGAGCACAGTGGTTAGTTCTTAGAATTGCTTTGGAGGCGTCTGTCTAGATTTCGAGTACCTACCTGCCAGGCCAATCGAAGGATCGCCCCCAAAATCAGTATTGCACTTGGTATTGTTGTTTGGCAAAGTAGTTTGTAACCGTAGTTTCGTAATTTTGTAAAAGCTTTGCCAATTTTTTAAATGTGTAGACGCTTCTCGGCGGGCAGGCCAGGGCCCGCATATGTAGCACGAACTAAGTTTAGAATACTAGAGATGTTCCTTTGAGACGAGGATTACCGTTGAGTGGGTAATTTAGGGTAATCCCTTCAGCAAGTCGTTCCAACAAATTTAAAACGTTTTAATGGACTAAGTTGAACATGTAATTTATGTGTTAGAGCTCCACGTATACGTATTAATTTTGATTACGGTCCCCATAAAACGCAATTGTGTTCAGCAAAATATAATTACACTGCGAGTATTAACCCTTAGTTTCGGTTTTTGCTCATGAAGAAGGAAAACAAGTTCAATACTGCCTACGATAATTTTAAACTTAAATTATATATTTTTGAGCATAGGTTTTATTTCCCATTAATCCAAAGAAATTTTATATATCGGTGCAGGTGTCAAGCCAGCTCATGCTTCATCCAGGGCAGCAGACCACTGAGGTCTTTTTGGGTGCAATGTTTACGGAGCATATGGACATGGCTAATCAAATTGGCAGTTTTTTAACGGAACTAAAAACAAACAGAGAATAGAGAAAACATTAATTTTAGGACATGCTTGGCATTGATTTGCTTAGTGATTAGTGAATTAATAATATATATATATAATACGTTTCTTTACATAAATTATTTCTCAGCAAGCCCGAGAGCTGAAAAGACACTCTAATAAACATTATTCTACAGAGCACCACTCCCGAAGGAAGTTACCAATAACACTACCAGAAATAAATATTTTAGCGTACGATGTTGAAAAGTGTATTACTTAACGTTTTCCTTTTTGCTCAGAAAATAAACATAGGTATCGAAATTCCTGTACTCTACGAAAATTCACACGAATTCCTTTTGTTGCTCTCTGTCACTCGGAGGACCCTCCGATGCACTGAAGAAAAGCGGAATTCTATATATGTATTATGCATATTTATGTGTGTAAATAGCTCATTTTGAATAGGTTCATACAATTCTATCTATATTCGAATGCATTAGCCAACAAGAAATTAGGAAACTGTTAAAGGAAAATATCAGATCGCGTAAAAGGGTATAGCCGACAACTTGAATACGGAAATTCAAACGGAATTCATTAAACTAAAAATCAAATGCATGGAATAAAACTCGTCAAGAGGAATGTGTTAACAAGCAAAAGCTAAACAAAATACAAGAGAATATTTAACCAAATATACAAACACAATCACACACCAAATAGCAGTCCCCCACTATTCTACTCCCCCACATAATATCGACTATATACTGTGTAATGCATAGCCAGGTAAAGTAAACAGCCATTAATTTTTGATAGATTTACATACAGACATGCGAGTATATTAACCAGGTCATCCTCAGATCTTCAAGAAATCTTATTTATCCATACTCACAATTATGTCGCACACCTTCCCTTTTCGTTGAAGAACTGAATGCATTTCAGTCTAGCACGTTGTTCCGAATTTGTTTTCCAAAAATTTAGCTTAAATGTATAAATGAATATTTATATAGACTGAATATTATTAAAACAAGAGAAGAAAAAATCTAAAGAAAAATCTAACACATGAAAGGAAACGATTTAACCTTTTTGGAACTGTAAAAATATAAGCAAAGCAATAAAATGCTACAATTCATAACATTCAAAAACCGTAAACACATATCAACAACACTTAGCAGCAAGATCAACCTTTTGTTCAAAGCCACGCGTAGTTTTTAAAATATTCGGGCTCTCTAAGATATGTGTATATTCCATTAATATTAATATTTATTTAATTTTATTTTTTAAACTAGAAATTTTAATTTTTTAACCGAATGGAAACCAACACAGAAGAGCTCTTTGAAATAAAATTATTTCATTTTTGACCTATTTAAAATCGCAATTGTAAACTGCAATCTAAAAACTTCTGATTAGCTTCCTTTCTTGTTCTGTATTAAATAATATAATATCCTTCTTATTTGGAAAATATATCGCAGAGACCCAATCATTATTCTTTCTTAAAAACTATTCGTGGTATTTTCAAGTGTTGCCATTCAAATAGACAAAAAGAAAATGTTTCAAATTAAACAAGTTGACCTCATCAAGAACCACACCAAACAAAAACAAAATAAGAAACAAAACGAACAAATAAATAAACATGTACTTGCATAAAGAAATATGTATAAATTTAAAACAATCATTATAAAATATGTATGTAAATGCAGAGTATATTTAGCAGAGAGAGTCAGAAATTCGAATATTATATTTTGTAGATTTTTAGTAAATTAGACGTGAACGATTACAAAGCCCAATGTCAACCTACATACAGACATGCATATATCGGTAAAATATGTATCCCAACTATATACATCCCCATACCTATACATATGTAGCTCAGCTCCCTGTACCCAAGTTGAGAATTAGAGTTGATATTGTTGATTGAACAAACGAGGAAATGGAAAAGCTTTAAGAAACCAAACCGATTGGACGACACTTTTATACACCGACATAAAAGTTGCATTAATTTAAATTGCTCAGAGGAGTTCGTAGGCGTTGGCTCAGCAGGTCGTAGATCCCGGGAAATGCTCAACAGGATTCAGTATTAGCGAATGGCAAGGATTGAGGCGAAGCGAGTATACAAAGGAAACTAAGAAATCAAAATGTTATTTAACAAAGCACTCCAAAAAATAAAACGTAAAAACTGCATGTGTTGATGAAGAAATAAAATTTCAATGTTGTGAAATTTGAATAATTAACAAGAACAAGAACAAGCCAATTGTTTACTTCAAAAGTATTTCTGCGCATTTAAGCAAAATCGATAAAAACAATGCTTCATAATTTCAACTTATGAGCCGAAGTTATGCTAAGCAATTAAAACAAAAACACAACCAAAGTAAGATTTTAATGAGCAGAAAGCGGTCTTACCAAACAGTATAAACAGAGAACGCAAGATAACAATTGTTTAGAAAACTCATCTAGTGTAAACACTAATGGATGTCATGCATTTTAAAAGAAGCATAGCAACAGCTAAACTATTATATTACCAACAAAAAGATAACAACACACAATCCATTAACTTGCGTACGTAAGTATGTTTGTATGTGCGTACATGCAAAATATAATATATTAATAAAATTATGTATTTCAAGCAAAGAATTGTGAATTAGAAATAAACAGAAAAAATGTCAAGCAAAAATGGTAAATAAAGATTGTACAATACAAACAAGTCTCAAAATATTTCAGCATACCAGATCTGGAAAATTCCATAAATTAAACGGCCACTGAAGCTTCTTACATAGAATCTGTACCCCTTTAAATACATTTTGTTTAAAGCCCAAAGAAAAAAACAAATTCCTTTGACATTATTAATTTATATTTGTTTATTTATATATTATTTAATTACAAGTAATTATTGCACAATCAAATGCGACTTCTAAACCTTAATACAAAATCTATTTGTCGTTTTACATATTTTTTTATTCCATCGAAATTCATTTATGTTTCACGGTCACACATACCTACAATTTTATTAATTAAATAATTAGTAACATAATTTGGTTTCTGCGACTTAAATATTAATCAAATACAAAAAGCTGAAGTTCTATATAATCGTTATATTTTATTTGAATTTTATTTACGATCATCGAATCACTTTGTCTCTTACGTTTCGTGTAACTAAATACAAATTAAACAAAAAGCATCAAGAGAAAGTGTAGTGTCGAGGAGGGGAAGGGTTTAACCTGATATCACGTATATTTAGGGGTAGGTGCGGTGCGGGTTTTGGCAAAAAACGAAACGACACAGTGAGAAAAAAATGCAGAAAGTGCTAAATAATAAATCAAGTTTAAATCAAGAGCATAAACGCATGGAAAATAATAGTAAGAAGGAATCAATATGGGTGTCTCCGTCTAAGAGAGCTTCAGATAAGAGGGCGGTGAACATTTTTTACGCAAAAACTTGATTATATACAAAGGTAAGCAGGAGACCAGTGTGATGAGGGAGACCTTCCAAAGAAAGTCGTACGACCAGATAAACTCCCAGTCTGCAAAAGAGGATGAAAAGTTATTGCTGATTTTTTATTACAAGTTTCAAGCTGAACTTACCGAAATACTCGTGTAACACGGCCAGAGAAATGAGATATAGGGCCAAGCTGAACAGCTCCGCTAGCACCATTAGCCTGCAAATGTGTATCCATTTAGTAAAAATAAAAATAAATATATTTAAAGCTCTTACCTATGCCAAGTACGCACGGTGAGGGCCACCATGATGAGCTCAGTCATAATTAAAGCCGAGAAACTGATCGCCACAATGTGGATGAATTCGTCGACAAAGAGTATGAGGGCTCCGTACATAATGACACCGCCTTGATATATGCTGATCAATACCCAAATGAAGAAGGTCTTGTAGCTGAGACTGCGTCCCTTGGAAAGGTCCTTGTACAGCTCCGGATACGTAACCGCAGTCTCGGAGGTAATGTCCTGGTCCAGCACCAATGAGAACACCGGGAACATGGTGTACAGCGTCGAGTATCCGACCATCAGGAAGCCCTGGTACAAGGCCACCGAACTGAGGTAGAAAACCGCCGAGAACACCGCCTGCAGGGTTGTAATAATCAGGCCACGATGAATGACGAACTGAGAGAGCGCCGCCGATCGCTTATAGCTCCGCCGGCCGTGAATGAGTAGCAGCTTGGCGATATGCGAGAATTGCGGAATGCTGAAGTCACCAGCCAGCGAGGCCTGCCGGCCCTCGCGTCCCTCGATTCCGACGCCAGCGTCCGCCTGCTGGATCATGCTGACATCGTTGCCGCCATCGCCCACGGCGCAAGTCCGTTTGCCCGTGTGCTTCTGGATGAGGGCCACCACCTGCGCCTTCTGGGTGGGCGAGCAGCGGCAACAAACCACGGCCGGCGAGGCCGTGGCCAGTTCCAGGAACTCTGGCCTGTAATACTGCAAGCAGACCTCGAGCGACTCGCCCGATATGACCAGAGCATGGCCCTGCTTTCGCCGGAAGCTGTTTAGCTCCTGATGGGCATCCGTTCGCGTCTTGACGGAGCGTAGGACGTGCAGCCCCTGGTTCCGTCCAATCAACTGAGACGATTTGGCGATACAGCAAGCCGTCTCCAGCTTGTCGCCCGTCAACATCCAAACGCGTACGCCGGCATTGCGCAGAAGCTCCAGCGTAGGGCGCACATTCTCCTGCAGACGATCTTCGACGCCTGTGAGGCAGAGCAGTTCCAGTTCACGCTCGAGAGACTCCGTTACGGCCGCTACCTTGGCAACGCGATCCGTAATGCTAAGCCGGGCGGCATTGTACCGCATCTCAAAGTCCGAATACTGTTCCTCGGTGAGCACCTTCTTGGCCACGACCAGGGTGCGAAGGCCCTCTCGCGCCATGTTGCCAGACTCCTCGCTCAGCCAGTCATTGTACTGGACGATGCTGGACATGACCACGTCGGCACCCTTCAGGTAGAACGTTATCTGGCCCGTCTTGCTCTCGCGCACAATGATGCCCATCCGCTTGCTCTCGCTGGTAAAGGGGAAGAGCTGCAGGATCTGATAGTGCAGCAGAATGTCATCTGAAAGGTAGGTATTAAAATGAGTTTCAGGGTCTTTAGCTTCTCCTGTGCTGGCTTGTACTCACTGTCGTCGTTGGGGGTCTTCACCTGGAGCGTCATTGTGTTGAGATCCCTGGCAATCAGGGTCAGGCCCACCTGCTCCGTCCACTTGACCAGAGCTATCTCGTCCGGCGAAGCAGCCTGATACTGATGCTCCGTGTCGGTGCTGCCAGGAGCCTCGATGTTTATCACAGATTTGGTGGGTGAGTTGTTGCCGCCGGTGACCGTTGAGGCCGTGGACACGGATCGATTGTCCTCGTCATCGCTCACCGGGGTAACGTTGTGACACAGGGCCAGGGCTCGCACTGCCTCCCACTCCCGCCAGCCCTCGGGTCGTCGCATCCTATTGCCGGCGAACATAATGGGTGGCTTGTTGTTGGACTCACCGCCGCTGCTCGAGCTGGAGACGCTGCCCTGCTGCTGCTGCTGTTGTAGAATGTTGCCCGACAGCTTCTGTATCATCTGGCCAATGTGGTGGAAGGTGTCCGCGTCGTGGGACACAATGCCCAGATGGATCTTCTTGAAGACCATCTCGTTTTGTGTCAGAGTGCCCGTCTTATCCGTCAGCACATATGATATCCGGCCAAGCTCCTCGGGTATGGTCGTCGATCTCACCACCGTTCCCTGGATATTCGAATCATTCTGCATCTGCCAAGAGTAGAAGGCCTTTCCCATGTCCAAGTTAACGCGCAGACTGATCGGAATAATGTAGGAGAAGAGGAGCACGAAGCGGAACATGTATCGGTACCAAGGACCGCCGAATCCCTTCAGCATCATCATGACCAGCGACAGACCCAGCACGGCACAAAACAAAACCTGTTTACGTAGAAAACATTAGTTTAAACTACTTTCTTCTTTATTTTACGATCCCTTACCTTGGTCAATCCATTGATCTCCATGTCTAGCAGGCCGACCTTGGATCTGGGCTGCGAGTTATTCATCACGCTGCGCGTCTCGCAGCCGGTGTAGATGACAATGCCGGTTGCTGTGCCCGCCGCCACCACTGTATTGGCCCACAGCGTGTTCTCCACACTTAAACCGGTGTCCTCGCTGCCGTCCGTCACGCAAAAGGTAGCAATGAAGCTGTGGATGTCGTTCTGCGGCTTCTCCACATAAAAGCTGGCGTCGATGCTGTGCAGCTCCGAGTCGCGACTTAGTTTCTGGGTGTAGGGAACGGCCAGCCTGGGCTTCCAGTCCGTCTCTCCATCCAGTTGATCTGTTCGCACAAAGACGGAGCCGCTGCGATCGCTGGTCCGCAGCAGAATCAAATCCGCCGGCACCCGCTCGTTCTTCTCCACAATGATAACGTCACCGACCTTCAGCTTGGAACTGGGCACCATCTCGTAGCCGCCAGCGTTGGTGGCCGAGAGCCGCTTGTACTTCTGCGAGTTCACCTCGTGGTCCCGCTGATGCCGTCGCAGATCGTCGACCGCCTCCCGGCAAATGGTGACCATCAGAACGAAGCCGAGCGGGCCCCAATAGGTGTAGGGATACCCGATTCGGATGTCCGGTATGAACTGCGAGAGTGCCATCAGCAAAAAGTAGAGGTTGAGAAAGAAGCGGAACTGCTCGAACAGCACCAGCGGTAGGAAGGTGATAAAGTTGTACTTCTGATTGCGGATCTCATTCGGGGGAAACTTCTCCGTGTTGACGCGGCCGAGGTTAACGGTGCGGGCCCGCAGCTCGCGGGGTCGGAACCATTTGCGCCAGCAACTGTAAAGACAAACAAGAATCAGTATCACGCTACTCTCCGTCAGAGTGTTGGCCAAGAACATCCTTGGGTCGGCGGCTCTTCCCGGTAACCCATAAAGCCCTCTTTATTTCGCAATCGTTTAACATGGAAGGAGCAGAAGCAAAGGACTTCACTCTCCAATATATTGGATCTTAATATTCAAACTGAATTGTGTTGTTTCACCTAGAATTTTGTCAATATTTTTATACACAAAGGGGGAGCAAAAAAAATGTCAAGAGATTCGACTAAGTGAAGAATTCTGCGTACTTTTACTTGCCGTTAGAATTCCCAACTTTGTAAGTTTTTATGATAGAGCGAACAGTTGCTGATAAGAACAGTTTTATATTAAGACTACTGCTTGTTCTAGGCAAGCCCTCGGTTTTTGGCATAATACAAAAATAACAAGGAAGGAACTTAACTTCGGGAAGCCAAAATTTGTATATCCTTGGAGTTTGCCATAGGATCATGGGTATCGAATCAAAAATGTAGTATAACTAATCCAAAAAACCATCAAATTCAATTCAGAAAATATAGTTTTAAGTTTAAGTAAACCTATTCTTTTAAGTAAACCTATTCTTTGCCATATTTGAACATACTCTCACGAATAGTAACCTAATTTACGTGCCCTTTCCTTTTAAGATTCCCTCTCCCAAGCAAACTCCCCGTATTTGGCTTGGTGTTATCGGGCGCTCAGTGGCAAGGGCTCTTCTAAAGTCAATTAAATTAAAATTTCACACACATTCCCGATATAGCGGGTGTCCATAAACTTATGCAAAGGAAGTGACGACCTTGACGGTTTCGGAAAATCGATAATAAAAACTCAAAAAATAAACAAAAGTGAAAACCCAGACGACAACGACAACAACAACAAAGGAATGTGTATGCATGGTCATCTGTCTGAGAGTGTGTTGGCGGGGGGTGGAGTGGGAGTCTGAGCGTATGTGGGAGTGCGAGGGGACCAGCCAGATGCGAGGAAGCGGTGTCGCTGCATTCACCGTAATGGGTGCTGATAAGGCAGCGAGTGAAAATCGCAACTGGAACTGGTCGAGTCCAAGGGGGAATTTCGCTACAGCGATGATTCACACACCTGAAAAGATACCAACGGCTGCGCTGGCGATTCAGCAGTGGGATATTCTCCCGCGTCATGGGCGTTGCAGCCGAGTTCTGGGAGGTGGCATCATCCATGTTGTTGACTAGCCGAGATTTTCTATCGTTTTTCTCCGCTAATTTAATGTTCGAGTCTAATACAGCCTGCCTTTGTGCTTGGCAGCTGCAGCGTCAGTTACGTTGCCTTTTTTTCGCTCTGCGACTGTCACATAATCACAACTGCCCCTGCTCATGGCATACGCACAGGGCACAGTCACTGAACAAGCACTCCGAAATAATAATTGTAATATTTAATAAGCCGAATTCTTTTGCACAAAACAAGAATGAAAAATTCCGTATGAAAACTGCGTCGTCGTTGTGTTTGTAAAAGAGAAATCAATTATCGTGCAATTTTTTGCCCAAATATCGAAGTCGCGATATTTTTATTTGATATTTTTTGATATTTTTCCCTTGGTCACTCTGGATTTCAAATTGTATGTTTGTTAACATAGAAATATGCTCTCGATCACAGAATTTTGCTCGTTAACAGAATTTTCTGTTAAAAT
>JAEIIL010022124.1:29185-41134 GCA_018905715.1 Drosophila lini
CTAACAGAATTTTGTCTATGGAATTCCCCAGAATGAGAGCGGCTCTCTCGCTAGCGATTTCTAGCTGAGCGGATTTAAAAAAATAATAAGAGATAGAGCTGCCATATGTTGATTTTTCAACAGGTGGCAGCTCTGCGCGGAGCCCGCTCTTTTTAAATGGAAATAATTTATGGCCGTCGACTTCTGGCAGAGCAGCTTCTCTTCGCCGCTTTCGTTAGCACACTGGCGTTAATTAAATAAGCTCTTGCCGAGTGTCTACGCTTCAGCTGCTTAGATCAGCGAAATGTGCGCGGCCATCTCATCATCATCACCCTCTACTGCTCCTCTTATTTGTTTGCCTGCCAGTAAACTTGTTTTTTGTTCTCTGTTTCCAACGCTGCTTTATGGCCATTCTACTTGGCCGCCTGCCTGGGCTGGGCGTGTGCGAATAGACTAGAGCGTGCCTTCAAGTTTTGTCAATATAACACTCACATTCGCTCGCGAGACGATTTCGTGTCATGATCTCATAAGAAAAAGTTGCCCAAAAATGCTAAAGCGAAAGTTCAACGACTTGGCCAAAAGAAATTCCGCTTGCAGCGGAGGCAAAAGGGCCAAGAGAGCATGCATTCGATCCCTTTTGTGACTCAGATTGCACTTTCAAGTGACTAAAAGCCGAGAATGAATAATTGTCAGTGCTTTAACCTGCAAAAGCCCTCACGTTTCTCCTTAATCTATAATTACAAAGGGGGCCCGCTAGTTAAACTGCCCTATTTGTGATTTTATGTGCATATATTTCCCTTTTCCGAATGGAGGTGTGATTCAGCTAAAGCCGCCTCCACTCGGTGTGGATTCAAGTGCGTTCGTTCGTTGACAATTTGCAGGCACCGTAAAATATAATTGCCGCAATTCGTTTCGTTCTGAGTAATTAAATGGAATCTTCTAAGTGTTTCGTAGACCTCAGCAGATTTGATTTCATTGTATTGCTCAAACTGAAATCGTTTTCCGCATTTCCCATTAAATATCGTTGCAAAACAGCTGCCAATAGTCATACAAATTTGTCGAGTTGCACAATTTTTTGTTTCTAGGAGAAGTAAACAAATCATTTACAACTATGACTGTATAAGTTTATGTATTCCCTCTCTGGAAATTTTAAAGTTTAACAAAACGAGATGGATATCTAGAATCAGTAAGTCTCAATGCCTTGGTACATAACGAACTTTAGTAGTTTAAAAGTTTATTAACTTCCCAGATTATGTGTAAATTGTTTTAGTTTAAATTGAAGATAAGTCTGCTATCGTCAACCTTAACTATAAACAAACAAATACATTTTTCGTATAGTGAACTAAAATAGTTACTTAAATTATTAAATTAAATTAAAATTCTTGACCTCATTTTAGGGACTTCTTAGCAAACTGCAAATAACTTAAGCGTGAAACCAAAGGAAGATTACTTCCGTAATTTATTAATTTTATGTATTAAAACCCAACTAAAACACACATAATACATATTGTTACTAAAAAATAAATAAACCAGTTTCATAGATACATACACCAGTACCCACAATATTCCCTTTTGAGGGTAACCGGGAATAGAAAGAGAGCCGATACTGGCTGAAGCTACCTTCTGGCTTTTGGTTATTAACCCACATTGCCGGTGGGTGGGAAAACAAAGCCAGGCCAAGTTGCGGGCGTCAATCGTTGTCGTCCGCTTCCACAGCTCTCCCCACCTGGTCGCTTTTGCTGTTCCCAGCCATTTGAGTTCGCTTATAGGCGCAACAATAACAACTAGATAACCAGCTAACGGCGACTAGAAAATAATAGCATTAGGCGTTGCCATTGACAGCTTGTAGCGCACAGGGGAGAGAACTCTCGGTGACGTGGTGCGGTCCAATTTGCATGCGGCGAAATGAAAAATGCTTGGGAAAAGTCTGCCAATTGACATAGGCATTATAACAATATACTATAAGCTGATTTGAGTATCATTTCACTTCCTTAAGGCTTCTAAGACTATGATCCCAAAAGTTATCCTAATAAATTTAAAGCAAAGCAAGCTAAAAAAATTTCTTAATTTGAAACCAATTGTGAATTGATTTAGGTAATCTAGGATTCAGATATTAAATTGTTTTATGTGTATGGGGTCAGAGGATGCAAACTGTGTAATAGTTATTTAGTTTTGCATTCTCTCCCATACATACACACATTTACTTATCATTCCTATCTAACTTAACCTAATAGTTATCATTATTATCACTTTTTGGGTCACCTATACCGCATCTAGTGTATGTATTCCAATTTATGTTGCATTTGCTTTGAGTTATAGTAGTCAATAAATTATAAAATTAAATAAATTAAGCAAATTTTTTAAATAATATTTGGAATGGAATAATGAATACATTTAAATGATCTGTCAAGTTCCTTGATATAAGGCGTTTTTAGCTTATATAAAACTTTGCGAAATAACCGAATATTTATGGTTTGTGTTTAAGCCAAGGCACATACTCTAGCCCACAATGTTTTGAAGGTGGAATAGGAAAGTCTAAATGCTCAGTTGGTTCCACAACACTGAGCCCTGGCAGCAACAGCCGCAAAAATCACAGCACCACAATGTGCCGCATGGCGCCTCACTTTGCAATTCTAATCGGGCTGTCGAAATCTTTGTGCCTCATATAACAGAAACGGAAATCGGAGTGGAGCCCCGATAATAAAGCGAAAACCCCCAAACAATTTACAGAAAGGCTTAAGGGTAACAAAACCTTCAAAAAATTCAAAACCTCCGTAGGAAAACTCGAGAAAAAACGAATCTCTCGAGGGCAGTGGGCGATAAAGAGGCCTTGCGTGAAGTGAAGCAGGCACTTGCAAAAGTATGAGGTAACAAATAAATAAATAACAAATTACGGGATGAGTGTAGGTTTATATTTGATTTTAAATGGTTTATTTGAAACAAACAAATCGATGCATTGCTCTGTTACTTTTCGTGGCTTAAAATTTCCCTTATTGCCTTAAGCAGCGAAATTTAAAATTTTCTACACAAATACAAAAAGCAGCGACTGACCACCGACAAAAACCCTTAAACCACTTCTGTGCAACCCGTTTGAATTTTTTAGAAACCTTGAAAACCACTATCTGTATCTAAACCAGCTGAGAAGCAGCCTGAAACTGGTTTTGTTTTTGGAACTTTTTTTTTGGCATTATTTGGTGTCTTCACTGTTTGTTTATTGGTCGCCCGCAACTCGGGCTCTAAATCGCACGAAAATTGATTAAAAATACCTTGGTAACCGTGGGAGGAGGGGTCATTTTGGGGAAAGTTAGCAACAATTAGAGTCCTACAAAACACACCACGTGTGTGTGTTTGTGTATGAAATGTGGCGAAACGTTTTCCGTTTACTTTAGCGCTTTGTCACCCGACTCGGTTGTGTCTTGGGCCACTATTTATAGCTTTGTTTTGGTTATTATTTCTATTTCTTGAAATTTCTCTCCCCTGGAACGTGTCTGGGGGCCCCTTCGTCACGTTTATCGATTTGCAGTTCGTCCCAAAAACCGAAATGTTTTCAATTTACCTTCTCCAATCCACTTACAGTCGTATGTTCTTGTTTGTTCACATGTGGGGCCTTTCTCAAAAGTTCTCTCGCGTTTCCCTCTCTAATTAGGTAAATTAAAAATATATCTCGGAATCGCTTTATATATGTATAAAGACGCTTGCATTGTAGGTATATAAAAATAATACTTATATAAGTGTGTATGTCATGAGTGGCACATATGTCTCCACTTGCGTTTCAAAACACCAGGACTAGGCACAACTATTTTCGTGGAAATGTGTTACGAAAAACTGAAAAGCAACTGAAACATTAAAAAGCTGAGAAATAAATTTGGTTGAATTCTCTCCAAAAATGCCGCGCAAAATGAATATTCTCAGACCGAGATATAATAAACAAAAGGCGAGTGCCAGAACCCAACAACTTGTTCGATGTGAATTCATATACCTATTGCTCGTAGTATACATTCAAAAAGTTCAAATATAAAATGTATTTTATAAATTATTCTAGAATGGCTGGTTTTGGTTATATATGAATGCTGCCTTAGCGCGATTTGAAAAGTTATGGTTATTTGGCTATGTTAAATGCCTGCATTGTGAAACTGATAACAAGGTGTCTAGCTGTAAGGTCAACATATTTGTGGTTTTTTTTGGCCTCACGGCAATATTTAAGAACTATTTTTAGAAGAATTCATAAAATGTTGTCCCTTATATTACACAGAATTTGAATTTAATAACGCATTTAATTTATTCAAGAACTTCTAGAGGACGGTAGTAATTTTGGACTTCGGGCAAAAGCATGATTATTATTTATGATTGTACAATTTTAGAATTGTTTTTGGCAAAGCCAGTTGAACCAATTGTTATTTATTTTTACTCGAAAGGAAAATTTCCAACAAGTCACTTTCAATCTAAATTTTTTTCCCTGTAATTTTGCTATTTATAGTAATCTTAAAACAATCCTTTCTTGTGTTTACTTTATTTAAATCGAGTCACAATTATTTTTTATCACGTCGCATTGATTTTGTATTTTACTTCTATAAATAAATTAATTTTAAAATACAATAACTTCTTTGTATACATAAATATAGAAAATTGGTATATATAAATACGACATATTTAATATTGAGATTAACAGCACTTGTTTTTTTTTATTCTTATTTAATTTAATTTTAAAACGCTAATTAATAAGCAAGTTTTAAGAAAATTCAAAATATATTCCTTGTTTTTAGCCGACTGTGAATGTATACAAGTTTGTATATACGTGTGTTTGTTTCTATTTACGGCCGTTTAACTCCCCGCCACAATTGCAACAGCGAAATGAAAATATTGCGCATACGCAGCGTTGACGAACGGGAACGTGGAAACTCACCTGCACAGACAGACCTTGCAGATGTTGCCAATGCTCCGGCTCTTGCTCTTCCGCCGATTGTGCTGGTAGAAGACTGTTGATGAGCCGTTCTCCGGATCGACGACGGCGCCGTGTGTTCCGCCATTGGTAAGATCGCCAGGTACTGTTCCTGGCGTCGCTGCACTATCTCCCGTTGTTGTTCCGCCGATGCCGACACCGGCCCCGCTGCCACTCCCGCTGCCCGCCCCCGATGACGTGTGCGTTAATTGCGCCAGTTTCGAAAAGCTGTTGCTGATGTGACTGCTGTTTGAGTTTTTGGCGCGCTCGCGACTCCGCTCATTTCTATAACGTATCTGGCCGGCGGCAGAGCCAAGACTATGGCCAAAGAGATTGCCCAGAAAGCTGCCGGCGGCAGAGCCGCCAGCGCCTACGTCGGCGTCAACGCCACTATAGCCCACTGAGCTTTTGCGGCGTTTGGCTCTGCCCTGGTTGTTGTTGCTCCCGCTGCTGCTTGGGACGTCTCTGCGTATGAGCAATTCCGTCTCCGAGTCCGTTTCGCTCTCTTCGTCGAAGTCGCGCAGCGGTACATTGTTGTTGTCGGCCATTTTAAGAGAGAGAGCAAAGAGAGCCTGTGCGTGGGGAGCTTAGGCCAAGAGAGCTGGGCAGGTGTTAGTTTTTGGCGCCTGCCTCAATTTGTTGAACTTATCGGAACGTGAAATTGCCCCACTCTAAATGCAGTTTCAGTCTTCACCGTCCAGGTGAGTGATAAGGGGTAAACTTTGCACTCTTTTACTTAACCCTAGTGCCACGTTTTCGTTGAGCAAACTAAGATATACGGACGGGTGTGAAATTCGGGAAAGTCTGCTGGTGCTTCTCTTATCGCACCTGAGTTTTTTGTTTGCGCGGTAAACATGGGAGTCAAACGTAAATCACAGGCATTCCCCGAGGCGGAATTCCGACGATCTAGCACCGCTTATCGGCCGAAACAGTTGTCGGCCACAATTCGTCATCATAAACTCACTGTGCGATCGGTGTTTTAATTGACAGAAATAAAGAATAATAAATACGGGGCCAAGAGTCCCGGGCCTTTGGCACTCACACTCGCGCATCTGCCAATACACACGTACACACCGAGTTTCTCATTTCATTCGCTGGTCGATATAGGCCAATTCCGAGAGCCAACTATTGCACACTTTTTCGCCACACTTTCCACTTAATTTCGCAGCTCCCAGGGCGTTATTTATTTATTATTAGCGAAAGTCTTAATAAATGTTCGAATAACCGGACAGCTGAGCAGCCAGCAGCGTTGCCAATTTAGCTATTTCCCCCGCTAGATCTGGCGGTTGCTCGTGAACGAGAAGTCCGGCAAGTCGCTCAAATCTTAAGATTCAAAAGTCTGGCAGCGCTCAAGCCAAATCAGTTAACAGAGGTTAGCATAATAACTATGCTGCGTCCACAATTGGCGTTAATTCTGTTTTTTTCCCCACTGAAATTAATAAGGGAAATAATTATTTCTTGTTTTTCAGCACTTCATTTTTCATAAGAAGCTTAGTTTAGTTTTTTAATCTAATTTATACGTACTGTCAGCCGAAAAGCTGGCGTAACAGAGCTCTGTTAACTACATTCTTGCCCACACTTTACAACACTAGTTGGCGGCAAAATTTAATTTGAAATGAATTACCCACTATTTTTGAAAGACTGACTAGTTAAAATTAACAATTATATAAGTTGGTGTGTATAAAATGTTTATTCGTAGCTTATATTAGCAAACAAACAATAATAAAAGGGAATTTACAGAGAGATCTCTTAAACAACTAAAAATAATATACACATTAATAATCGCATTCTGTTGAAAGCAATTATACCAACTGTGCATTGCCATCGAACTTTGATTAATTTAAAAGTACACACAAATTTTTCTTCAACTAATACATTTCAAAAACTACAACAACTGCAGATTGCTGCGTTTCCTGTTTATATACTTGAATAAAACGCCTGAATTATATTGCAGAATATATCGCTCTTCAGCTTCGCTCCGATTGAAGGGCTATGTTGGAGTCCGAGTTGGAATAGTTGTGCTCCAGTCGGGGCCGATAATCATCTTCGCCATCAGAGTAGGAGCCCACCGAACGGCAAATGCTGCGAGAAGAGGGGAAAGCAATAATTTAAGAATTATAACTAAAAACATAGAACCTCTTACCGCTGCGTTGACGCATATCCCTCAATGGCCAAGGCCTGACTGACGCCCGGAGGAAGCAGTTGTTGAAGTAGTGCATCTTTGGCCGAATTGGCGCTGGTCGGCAGCGGCACATGATTCATGTCTACCGAAGAGTGTGACTGCGACAAGAGAGGCGGGGCCGCCAATCCGTTTGTCAGCCGAGCTCCTCCACCGCCACCTCCATCCCGCTGATCGGTGTCGTCCCGCTGCGTGCGTTCGATGTAACGTAGGGTGTTAAATAGCTCCAGCAGATTACCAAAGGTGTTCCTTAGGTCGCAATGACCGGTGATGTCGAAGCACAGCTGGGAGACATTCTGGCGCAGCAGGTAAATGGCATACTTTGTCTGCTGTGAGGGAAGTATAGATCTTGTGTACAGGGGAAATCTGCCATAGAAAAATAACAAATCAATGTGAATAACCAAGTATAAACCAGTGGATTATGCTAAACGTACTCCCTGGTAGTATAGGTCAACTCCTTGATATCGTCGACAATACGTGCTCTCGATGGTTCATAGAGAATGCGGTTTCGCAACGGCCGGTCCATGATGATGGCCAGCATTTGCACCATATGCGCTATGTAGCCCAGGGCCGCACTCACCGCCAGCGGCGAGACATTCTCCATCAACTGGGCGTTCGCTGCCTGACGCGACTCGCTCGTATACTGCTCCATGTGGGGAAAGGCAATGCCGCAGATGCTAAGCTGCTGCCCGCCCACGTTCTGAATGTTGTAGATCTCCTGCAGCTCCAGCACTAGCGTTGACATGCGGCGCTCCACCTGCAAAAGAATTTGATTTATTTCAGACAATCACCTTTAGTTGGGGATGCCTCACCTGTCGCACAATTTGCCGTCGTTGGTCTCGCTGCGCTAAGTGCTGGGGGGCCATGGTGAGTAGCTCCAGGCACTCCTGCTCTAGCCGCACTCGCCGGCTATGCAACTGCTGCTGCAGTTCTTCCCGTTGCTCGCGCAAGGCTGCCAAACGCTGGCGTAGCCGTTCATTGCGCTGACGAAAGGTCTCCCGCTCAGTCTGCAGAAGTCGCTGCTGGCTGGTAAGCCGCTCTATCTGTTTGGTCAGCTGCTGGGCGTTGTACAGCGTGAGGGGCGAGATCTGCTGCTGCTCGGCGAGCAACACGCTCAGGGCACGTCCCATGGAATGGTGATAATGGTGGGCAGCATGGTCGCCAGACAATGAAGTAGTGCGCGGCTTGAGGCGCAGCTCATTTTTGGTCACGCATTGGACGCTGAGGCGACAGATCTCCCTTCTGATCTCGGTCATTTGCTTCTGCTTCTGCTGCTGCAGCCGCTGCAAACGTTGCAGCAGCAACAGCTTGTCCAGGTTGCAGCTCCGCCTGATCTCGTGCTGCTGGCACTTTAGCTGGGCATACCGCATGGTGCTCATCCGCAGCACGGGACTTGAACTGCGGCTGGCAGCCGGCGAATTGATTCCCTGATCGCGGGGCTCCTCCCGCTCCTCTTCTGCCGCGTACTTTTGATAATGCAAATGCAGCTGCGCCTGTAGGCCCTGCTCGGTGATCATCGACGGCGATGCGAACTGCTCGCCGTTTAACTGGAAAACCAAGCAATTGTTACCACACTGGGCCAGGGTTAGTGGCGACAGGGGTATAAGGCCGGAGAAGTAGACGCCCCAGGTGAACAGCAGCTCAGGCGGGCGTGGCAACTTGCTGGGAGTTTGCTGTTGGGCGGATCTCCTGGAAAATGGAAATGAATTAAGGAACGTTCAGGTTAAGCGACATTTTCCCTACCCCCTCAGCTCTCCAGTCCTATTGTCAGTCTCAGTTGGTTGGCCGTCTCTCCCCTCCGCCGGTCGGTGCTTCCACACCCTTATGCACACACACTGCGCATTGGATTTACGCCAGGCCTCGTCATCCATACAGATCTCCGCCCACTTTTGCTGCTGGTGGCGCTGGGGCAGCTTTTCACTAGTGTAGAACGCCTCACTGACCCTGTCCGTGTGCAGCGTATAGTAGAGGAGCACGTCCGTCTCTGCCTGCTCCTGCTCCCCTGACTCCAGCGACCCGGACACAATGTTGAATCCCTGAATTCGCGCCAGGTTCCGTAGTCGGAGCTGCTGGGTGGCCAGTGGCAGCCACTTGCGGCAGCGAGGCCGCAGATTCATCGCACGACGGTAGCTCCGGAGGCGTGCTATTACGCGAGGCTCGCAGCCCGGAACATGGTACACTTTAAAGTCGTTTGTTGTAGTTTTTTCGCAACAACTCTTAACAAAAAAAAAGGCGATTGGCCAAAACAGCTGTTTTCTGATGCAGCGCAAGTGTTGGTAAACGTTGAATTTGCGGATGATTTGGCTATTTTATAGCTGATTATTGTTAAATGTACAAGTTTGTAATCAATCATTTTAAATGCAACGATATATTACAGAAGGGAAACAACAATTTAAGCAAAATTAGCAATAATTTGTGGAATAAATTTCCCACATATAATTTTCTTACAAATATTTTTTGTTGGCTTCTTTATCACCTTAAAGTTCTGTCAGCACTGCTGGTGAGGACACATATTGGATACGACATTAACCAACACTGCTGCACTTGGTTTATTTGGGCTTTTGTCCGCGGAAAAGGAAACTTGCTTCAAGGCTCCAATACAACTCCAAACGCGAAAATTATTATGAGCCAGCTCCACGATGCTCAACTACATTAGAGAAGCGATCATGGCGCCGACAACACGCAGCAGCAAAAATAACAAGAGCAGCAGCAACAGCCCAGTGCAAGCTCTCAAGGACGTCGAAGGCTTATCAACATCCAAGGAAAACTCAGCAGCTGCTCCTATGCGTGGCTATAAGGTTACTGATAATGAAAGAACCAGAAAGTACGGCATCGGAGCCAATTCCCTGGGAATGCTCCTAGCCAAGGCGAACAACAAGTTTCCGGTGAGTTTGCAGCAAAACGGAGCCTGAAAAATCCCCTCTTGTTTGGTGCTGAAAGTTCTTGGCCCTGGCAGTTTCAAGGCCATGTCCCTGGCAGTGGCTTCCGCGTTTGTTTGGCTCTCTTTCAATGCCAACAGCCTTGGTGGCCAGTGCGCATGCCTGCGCATCCTGACTGAGGAATGGGCAGAACACTTGTTGATTCGCTGGCCTTGCCCCGGCCAAAAACAAAACGTTTTCTGAAGGCCACTGAACCAGGAATTTGGGCCAGACAGCCAAAACCAACACCATGCCCTCGGTCTAATTTGGCCATGTCAAGGGTAGTTCACCTTATTCGTTTGCTCTTCCCTTAGCTACCCGAATTACACTTGTATCTGGCGTCCGATGGCTTCGAGGTGTCCGATGACGAGTACTTGGAAAGCTTGCCACCCCAGACGCTGTTCATTGCCGCTGGACCGGATGCAGTCATTACAACCGGTATGCTCTAAATAAAATCCTTAAATATTCATAGCTGATTCCCTGCCTGCTTCTTCCCAGATGCGGACTTTGAGTTTGAGAAGATGCGACAGCAGTCCCCATTACTGAAAGTGGCTGACATTTTCTACGAGTTTATCGAAAAGCATCCGGATAAATTCCGCCGGATGATCACGGATTACGAGCTGCAAAAGCAGCGCCGCGTCCTCGACAACACAAAGGCCCACCTCAGTCTGAAGGCCGAGCATATGGAGTGGTTCGAGGGCGGTGAGGAGCGCTTCCATTCGAAGGAAGAGGCCATGGCCATGCGGGCGCAGACACGTGTGCGCGGCTACTACTACAAGGCCAAGGAGGAGCTGACCCGCAATCCGTTGTACCGACAAAATGCCAAGGCGCGACAGGTGATCAATTCGGTGCTGGATCAGTTTCGATACCTTCTCATCGGTTGCGACTACTTCTCGATGATGTTCGATAGGAGATGCCAGCAGAAGCACGACTTCCTGCAGCAACTCCAGCTTGGAGAAGAGGAGACGGATGCGGGCAGCATTTTGCCCAGCAAGAGACTGCGACAGGTGATCAAGGAGTACACCAAGGAGAACTCCATACTGGATGAGTGGTCGGTGGCCCTGTGCACAGACTTGGGTGATTTCTACTGTCAGGGTTCCTATTCGGAGAATGGCAATTGCTGCCCCATGCAGCACACCATAAATCCGTATGCCTCGCGCGAGAATCTGATTTTGTTCCAGGTCTGGAATCTGGATCATCAGATCGAACTCTGCCGCACAATTCTGCCTGCCCTGGTGGCTAATGTTGAGGACCTTGTTAGCCATCCCCAGCAGAGTTGCTCGTTGCACAAAAAACGAGTAGTAGACATCTCGGTACTAGAGTATTTCCTAGAAATTTTTTCGCTTAAAAATCTCAAGCTCGTTCACATTGTTTGCCACGAAAAGGTGCAGCGAACGAATCGTTCTAACGGGCGCCTGGTGTGCCCCGACTGTCACGAGTTTCGCATTGTACAGGAGCTCATGAAGCTGCAGGCGGCAAGTCCAACTTAGACGGCATAATACTTCCATTTAGCCAAGCAATATTGTAAACAATAACTATACATTCTTTCCAATAGAACGAGTTATTTGTACAAATCTAAAGAATCTCAAAGTTAACTAGCAACTGAATTGTTAAAAGTATTTACATGTAAACTGTATAAACAATGATTACTCGAATGCATTTAATGTTTAGCAGGCTTAGCAGACTACTAGTATAACGTGGCTATGCAATATAATATATAGCTTTAAATGTTCGTTGTCCTGTTGGCGTTACATCGATCAGCAAGTCCAAACTATGAATTATATTAACCCATTATAAGCATACATCATTGTTAGATGCATGTTAATAGAAATAAGATAAATATGTATACGCATATGTCGAATTTAATTTTGAACGACGCAATAAATATGTCTCCGTTCCACACTGAATATCGAATATATAATCTATTTATTACT
>JAEIIL010022131.1:0-37299 GCA_018905715.1 Drosophila lini
GGAATTCAAAAATAATTAAGGGCTTAAATAAATGCTTAAGCCCTACTTAACATAACTGCGCTTAAATTTTTTTCATATCTCTTATAGTTTGGCAGATATACAAGTTTGAATTTCAAGTTTACCTCTGCACGAAATAAGCTGTGAGCCACTGTAGGTGTGCCGCCGGGCCATATAAATAGCCTTCATCCGCGGCTGTCGATGAGCTCTGCCCCCCCCCGGCACCATTCGTCGTCACCTCAACGCCCTCGTCACCATCTCGTCAACCTCTCACCAGCAAGGTCAACCTTCAGACCTTAGCTCAGCATCCCATTTAGTTAAATAAAATATATCTCTCAACATCTGGGCAAATACCAACAACTGAAAATCCCCGACAATATCCCCAAGAGAACAAGTGTTTTCGGATCATTGTAATCCCACATTTTCTACTCACGTTATGATTTTTGAAAAGAAAATGAATCATTGGAATGGGAGAGAAAATGGTACCTCGGTAAATAATCACTCAAAGGCGAACGAAGTCAACAAACGGAAATTGTCAGTTGTCAAATTTTCTTTCGCTTTTCATTTTCGAAGAGCCTCACACGAGGAAAAATAAGACACTGAGTGCAGGTCGTATTAAATACAAAATGTCAACGGCTCGTCAAGAAGCATTCAGTTTTCAAGGAACCTAAAAATATTTAAATAAATTGAAAAGTAGGCAGAGCTTAGCTGATTTGTGAGATCAATTTGTCCGCTACACAATTTCGGTGACATATTTACTATAAATATAATATAAGAACCGAAATTAAAAATGAAGATTTAATTTAATTATTTTTTATTTTATTGTTGAGTTTCTTCTTTAAAACAAAATCACATATATTTTATTTTGTTATTTTTTATTACTATTATTTTTTATTACCTATTAAACCACATTTAAGGCAAAAACTATTCTAATTGCCATATTAAAACCCACTTTAATTATGCAAATGTTAAACTAAGCCTACTTGTGGTCATAATTATATAACATTCTACCTTCTTGGGTAATAATAAACCTCAATTTTTTTTCCGAATCACAAACTCACTTTCGATATTCTTCGAGACCGAAACCTCCACATTAGATTTTATCATGCTTCGAATGACTCGCTTATAATGGAAAAGCGTAACTTTACGCTCTGAATATTTTCATTTAGCAGCAATAATAACAACAACAGCGAACTAACTACCGGCAAACACAGAAAAAAGGTAACCACATGAGGCAAAGTTCAGAGTGTAAATGCGAAGTTTATGCGATAATTGCGAGCCAAGCTTGTTGTCAAGTTAATTTTTAGCTCCGAGATAGTGTACAAAGTTTACAAAATGTGGGTTAGGAACAGCACAGGTAACTATGTTTTTCAAATTTAAAGTGCAGGGCACTTAGAAAAATTATGCCGTAATTTAAAATTCGTCGAGGACCCAGCGAAGCGTTAACAAAGTGATTACGAAAATGTCACAGAAAATGTACCCACGTGCTGCTCTTATATACAATATTATATACGTTTTATGTAGTTATAGATGTTCGTGTACCGAATCAATTGGTTTGGCATATGTCGCAACTCTCCTAACTGACAGAAAACAGAAAACTGTTCCACTTCGGGCCACCTGCAAAATGGAAACTCTCGTCAATATTTGCACTTTCTTCTGAGTTACATTCCCCAGATGAGGAGGAAAAGGGCACGGCGGGGGAACTTGTCTATTTACGCATATTTATGTCTATATGTTGGCCATGTACAAACAAGAAGCCATCAGCTCCGACATCAGCATCAGCATCATCATCTCGTCCCAGCCCATCATCGTCTTCTTTAGGCAGTCTGTCAATAGACTGGCAAACGTCAATTTTAGTTGGGTCACAAGAAATTGAAAATAGACAAATGGAGGCAGGTGGAGAGCTGAAGAGAGTGGGGAAGGGGCCAGAGGAAAAGCTGGCTAAATTAGAAAATACTCCCAAAAAAATATTCAAATTTCACATGAAATGGGAAAAAGCACTCGACCTATTGGATGCAAATTATGAACTTATTGAAATGCAAACAGATTTCAAATACCATGTGAAGACGAGTCTTCAAAGAATTTTCATTTCATAATATGAATGTTTTTTTCTTTTAAAAATATACAAATTGGGAATACATAATTAAAGTTAAGCATACAAAACTGATAATACGATTTTAGCACAATATCCATATAAAAGAAATAGATAATAATATATTAATAAAATAAATATTTGGCTTAGAAAGTAATTTCGTTCTAATAGTGTACCATAAATAGCCCCAATCACCAGCTATATCCGATACTTTGAGATGGAATTTCACAATGAAATAAACCAAACTTCAGAGTCAAGCGCTTGTTGGTGTTGTGACTAGATAAATAAGCTACAAATTTCACAATTTCATATTGTTCGTATATGTTTAGGTGTCGAACAGTTGTCGGCTTGTTTAGTTTTCCAGCTCAAAACTCCCCACATGGGACTCGAGTTACCAATTATTTACACTGAGTTCTCCCGCTCTCCCTCCGTCTCCGTCTCATTTATTGTATAAACACAGACATTCGTTTCTTTTAAACTCCATTCAAGCTGATTAGAGCTTCGCACAGGTGTTATGTATACAGAAAGGTAGAAAGCCCAGCAGATGGGAGTGGCTTAGTGCTAAGTTGGAAATATTTCAACGTACTAAAAACTTGCCCAAGGCAGTTACATATACTGGAAAAAATATCAGTGGTACCTTACATTTTTTTCTGACAAAATATTGTCGTATTAACATTTTCCAAATTATATTTTCATCAGAAAACAATATGGTATGGCTAATAAAAATTGTTCAAGCGAAAGCTGGATGGATTAAATAATTTCTTTGGTTTATTTGTTATGAGTTTTTTAATATCGCTTGCGGGGCTCCTTAGCGGACATTAAATGCAAAATCAAATAACTGCGCTATGTGATCACCATAATAATCGTAACGATAAAAACAAATATCGTCCATCTGTATGGACAGACTGTACGGTCGGGTCATGTCTGGGCCATTAGCGATATGGGGGATGTGCAACAAATTGAAAGTAAATAACACTGAATGCCAATAAAAATCGTAAAAAATATTGCGTTATTGCAAAAAGGCTAACTGCACTCGCCGGACAATATGGCAAATTAATTAGTTATATACAAAAATGGCGCTGTCCTAAAAAAAGAGTGAAATATCAACGCGTGTGTTATGTGTGTGTGCGGCAAATAAAATTCAAATTATGCACAAGTGAATAATTGTGGCATTTTAATGGCAGCCCTTGTGCAAAAATAAATACAAATAAAATATTGCTTTTCGTTTTTAATATAGCCCAGGAGGCCAATAAACAAGCAAATCCAAGTTTTAGCTAAATCGAAAAATACGATTCTCAACCCTTCGAAGTATTTTTTCCTCGTGCGTGTGGTTGGCGCCAACTAGCGACCAATAAATAAAATGAAAAATCCAAATATCATGGAATGCAGCAGCAATTCCTTAAACAACAATATCAACGGAAGCGGAAATGGAAATGGAAATGCAACTGGAAATGGCGACCAGCGCCCCCTGCTGTCCAAAGTCCATGGAGGAGGAGGAGGAGGATCTCCGCCGCCCATTAACGCCAACAACAACAGCATCCTCGTCCGCTACAGCAACAAGCTCAGCTCCGGCAGCCCCTCCTCCGCGGACTCCTCGCCACCACATCACTCGCCACCGCCGGCCATGCACCATCAGTACCATCATCCTGGCAACCACCAGCACCACCCGTCCACGGGCATGTCCACAAACATGACCACAAATGGCCATCAGTTGTATCCGGCGATAACGGCAACGTATTGGCTGCCGCCACCGAATCCGGCGCCATATTTAGTTCCAGGTAATTAGTGTTACTTGCACGGCTAACCCCTCGGTACCGAGTACAGTGATTAAACTGTATGAGGAAACCCTTTAAATAATATGGGTTATTTTTTAGGTGTTGAAAAGGTTTTTTCTATTATCAAGATGAAAATATTTAGTCTTCTCGTAGTCCTTAAAATGCCTCAAATAAGGAATAAAATACAAAGCCCTAAACTTTGCAAAACCACAGGCTTTGTCTCCCTTCTTCCCTTGGAACCACTTGGATAATATCTGATCCGATCTTAGTACAATGTAAGTCCTTCATTAAAAATCTATAAAATTAGAAAAGTTATAAACATTTACTTTCAATAGATAATATAACCCTCAATCATTGCTTCTTTAAAATTTCAAAAAACCACTTAATAATTTTCTTAAAAATGTCCTTAAGAATTCCTTGAGGTAGAAAATATTCTATACAAAAAATTACCCCTTCAACGTGTCGCTCCTAATGACGCTTCACTGTGGTCTCTATTGTCTAAAACTCATTGCGTTTCTGCGCTTTGGCAGCGGAAGCGCGTCGCCTGCAAAAACGCTGCAAATTATATTTTCGTGTTTATTGTTAAGCTCGCGAGGATTACAAAGCCAGGCGGGTGGGCTAAGGGCGCCTGCACAACACAGTGCAGCACAGCAATTTTCCGGAGAAAGCACGAGGATGAAAAGCGAAGGGGGAGATTCATGTTTCGATGCAAGTTTCGTTCTTTTTTTTCCGTCCCCCTTGTCCGCTTTTGTTGGATTGTCGTGTATTTTATTTCCTTTTCGCGCCAAGTGGCTAAATGTTAAACCAATTTGAGGGACCCAAAGGGAGTGTGTGCGGGGGTGTTTCATGTAATTTCATTTGCAAACGCCACTTGCTGGGCGGCTAATTAAATTTTAGCTTTGTCAAGGGACTTTTGAACTCCCTCATACAAAAGGGGATACAAAATAAAAGGAAAGAAAGGAATGTGTGGAAAAGGAAAACATTGTATAAATACAGTCAATGGTTTTTCTTCGTTTCGTTTAGTTTTTATTTGGTTTCAGGAAGGTATTTTATTTTGATTGAATTAAAAATAAGTATATTTGCTGAGGGTTAATTATAAATAAATTAATATACAAACCAATATTTTTCAGCAATATTTAACAGCATTTGGGAAGTTCTAAACACAAAAAAAAAAATTGGAGTAAAAATCAAAGTTGATAGCTCAACTATATTAAAATACTTAAAATATGTCATCTAGTCCGCTAAAAATTTTTAAATAAAAACAAAAATATTTCTTAGATTTTTGCGTTATAATGCTGATTTTTATGTGTTTCTTTTCTTCTCCAATTCCAACAATTCAAGTTCGTTTTCAGGTTGCATAACTTTAACAGCGATGATTTCGTGACTCGTTAATTAGCAAGCCCATGCTAAAGATTTAATCAACTAGTCACTGAAAAAACAAATACTTAATTTATGGTTTCTTAAGGTTTATATTTTTAGCTACCATCAGCTTCTGCAGCTTATATTCTAGAATATTTTAAATAACTAAAAATGACAAGGAAAGTGACTTAAATATATTTCTATTACCTTCTTCTACTCCCTCCTTTCCCATTCCTTGTTGTTTCCTGTCTGGTCCTTTTAGATGTGACAGCTTCCTGGGTCACAAGAATTTCTGGGGTCTTTGGGGTTTTCGATTCTGTCGCCGGCATGCAAAAGCTACGTGACATGTGGATAGTGGCTGTTGCAATTGTTGCTACCACAGCGAAACGTGTTACATTTATGTTAACGCATTTGCACACGTTAAGAGGGGAAAATGCACTGGCGAAATATATCTACAATTAAAGTCTTAAAATGTTTGGAATATTTTATTTATGATTTCTAAGAACTAGAAAAATACATTACAGTAGTAATAAAAAGTGTTTTATAAGGAAAATAAATAGTAACTAAAATATTGACTAGTAAATAGTAATAAATTATAACCCCTCTATTTTATACAAACTATTTTCCCAGAGTGTGTGTGAAGAAAATTCATTTATAATGCATTGCCGCAAATTCTCAAACCCACAACCTTATGTAACACACTCACACACATCTGTTACACTTCACTTTTGACTGACAGCCATTTTGGCTTACCGCCCGCCCCCCTTTTTCTGGGTAGCGTCCCTTCATCCCTCCCCCAGTCACTTGATCTCGCCGTAAAATTATTATTTTCCGTTCGTCGCTCGCCTGCATCGAATTGCTTTCCAAATACATGCACTTTATTTATTTATAGTTTTTTTTTTCAACGTTTGTTCAGTTCTGTTCTGGTTTTTTATTTATGTTTTTTTTTTTGCGTCTCTTGCTAGTTGGTCTCCCTTTTAGCTGCTTATTTATCAACTGCTTTTTGGACACCTGCGAAGTCAGACGGTAGAGTTAAAGTCAACAATTCATTTCGCATATATCGCATAAATATGCAAGTCATGTGCCGTGTTAGACAGCAGACAATTGATGGGTTAAACGGGGGATTTCATTTTTTGGAAGAAAGGGAACTACGGAGTATAGAACACAAGCTGCAATTCTCCAAACACTGAGGTAACACGCTTTCTCACAAAAAGCTAATTTGGGGAATGAGAGAAAAACGTTTTTCAATAGGGAGCTATATAACTACCCCTAATAACAAAAAAGTTTAGGGTAGAACTCAAATTAAATGAATTCATTTTAATAAGAACTTTATGCATAAAATTATAAATGAAATGCTCCTTATGAATCCCGGATAATATTCATACAAAATTATTTATTTACCTATTTTTCTCTTTGTGTAACTCCCTTAGCTAGAACAACTCAATTGGTTTGCCCAGCTAATATCTGGCGAACTCTTAGCCATTTGACAATTGGCCTAACCACGCCCAGTTCCGTCACTACCCACTCTATCTTTTCCCGGGAAAACCCCGGCTCCATTCAGAAAATCAAACATTGACAAGTGACCAAAAAGTTGAACAACAGACGAATTCGTTGAAACACCGCAGAATGAGCAGCAGCAGCAACCATTTTGCATAGACAATGCCGAATGCGTTACAGTTCAATGGCAGCAATGGGGTTAAGAGGGGCCATCGAGGGGTTAAGGAGGCACAGAGGGGGCTAGTTCAATGGGTCCCCATGATCGACTGAGCGTCCCATAAGAACCAAATGAAATTCTGTCGCGACAAATACACAACAATGCGGAATACGTAATCAATTGAATCGGATGTGTGTGCACAGAAAACAAAATTCTATAGCTTAAATTATAGATTTATTTAGAAGAACTTTAATATTTTTTTCTGTAACTCATTACATTAAGAAAATATTAGTTCTCACTTTTATTTTAAAATTAAGCATAGATTAAGGGGTTATTATTTGAGTTTATTCAAAGAAATAATTGGTCATTGTCATCCAACACCTTTTTCCGCTGTGTATGCCCAGCAATTGGTAAACAACTCAAACAGATACACTGGAAATCGGAGTTTCCCATCTGCATATATTTACATGAACCCCAAACCAATGCAAACTCAAAACAATCGGTAATCAAACTTTGCAGCTGGAAAATACGAATGATAGGAAAATGTGCCAGCAAATTTCCATTTATTGCCTATTTATTGGAGCGATCGAGCGTGGCAGTATCTTTGTATAACCATATTTAGGCTCATTTATGTGCATAGTACACAATCTCATCCTTTTGCAAGGAGTAGGTGGCCTTTCTCTTTGGCATGGAGATCCTGGGGTGCATGGAAGATGAATTCCGCTTGAGGAATTTCAAGCTAATTAAGTCTGAAAGCCTAGAATACGAGGGGAATTCCTTAGAAGCCCAAATTGATAATATGGGGCGGAGAATGAAGTGGTAGCTAGGCCAGGCAGAATAACCAGGAATCGAAATTGTATACTTGGAAATTTTAGTAAATTAACTTAGAAATTCTCTAGAGATATAAATTTAAATACATTAATTCTAGAAAGAGTATACCCAAAGTTTTGTATTAATATAGCTTCAATACATGTTATTGCGATTGATTTCAATTAAATTGCCCCTTTTCATTTCCATTTTTTACCTTTATAAGCATTACAGTCTCAATAAACTGTTTTCAAGCCCCTAATTTCCATACTCAATAGCATTATTTTCTCAGAATTAAGCTGAAAAGCTGCCTATTACAAACACTCCCTCACTCTAATCATCACCAAAGTAATCACCTTAGCTCCACCTGCTGTTCGCCAAAGATTCCCAACTGATTACTATGCAAAGCGCATTTTGAGGCAAGTTATCAAAAATATGAAAAACAAAAAGAACTTCAAAGATACGTTCGAGGTACAAGTTGGGGTATTTTATGAGTGCGGAGCTGAAGATTTGAGCAACTTGTTGGAGAACGAAGCACCTCCAGAGATGCTGACTGCCTGCCTGACTGACTGGCAATCAAAATTACCTTTGACGTGACATCTCGCAGCCACAAATATGCAGAGACACCTTGGGGGGGAGTCGAGTGGGGGGTCCGGGGAGTGCAGAGTATCTGCGAGATTAAATGTGCAGCAAGGCATGCGAGATAAAGTGACATAAGATACGACGTCAAAATGTATCTTACGAGCGCCCGAACGCCCCCTCCCAAACAATAACCACGAAAACAGAAACGTTTATTGTCTCCGGAGCACGTGCGTCATAGAACCAGTTTGCCGGAGACCGAAAGCAGACCTGCAAATAATGGGATAACAACAAAAAAAAAACGTAATTTCAGTTTGAATTTTGAATTCAAGACTCAAATTAATCATCCAGCCGTAGATGCAACCAGACCAGCTCAACCTGTCAGAATATTTGGTATTTTGTATCTATCTCAGGCCTGTCTAAGTTGCAATTTCGAATGCAGAGAAAGAAAACTACATCACTATTAGAATCAGTTACGTTTAAAAGTAAAATTTTCAGATAAAAAGAAATATTATAAAATAAATACCTTTAAAAAGGGGTTATTAAAATTGATGCTAATTACATAAAATCGTAGGAAATTCCCATCACACTTGTTTCTGTGTTACACATTTAACATTTTCCTCTAGCATTTAGCTGACATTTTAATTCTTGATTATGTTGTCAATTAGTAAGCCAAAATAAAATGCAGAATTCACAGAGGAAAATCCAAAGGCAGACGTACATTTGGCTGATTGATATTGCTCAAGTGGTTTTTCATTAAGTCATTTCCATGTTCCACTCGAGACTGCAACCTCTTTGTAGTTCAATTTCAACAATCTCCAAGTGGATGATTCGCTTGCCAAGAACTAAAGAAAGATGTTGATACATAAAAAATAATATAGAAGCAATAGGAAAATATTAGAAAAAATATGTTTATGGACTAAAGGGGAGGTATGGTACTCCCCTTTTTGCCTTGCACTTTTAGCTCCGCTCGATCTCCGCTCTCCCCGCTTTTAAGAATTTTCCATCTTCAGGGCAAGTTGCCAGTGAAGCACTTGAGAACATCGTCAATGGAAAAGGGGAAAAAATGGGATGGAAAACATTAGAATAGGAATAGCCGCTGGCAGCGGTAATTGAATGAGGAGCACAAAGGCAGCCAGAAGCGGTCATCGAATGTAACAAAAAATGGTTCTATTTATAAAGACCGAGACTAAAGATACACTTCAGATAAACTTTATAATTTATATACTTCAGAAATATGATTAATGTGGTAATTAGTTGTGGTTGTGTACATAAAATGTGTTTTCACGATCACTTACGAGACCTTTTAAGCAAATGTAATATTATTTAATTTATATTTTACTAAATTAAATAATAGAAATTATAAATTCTAAGACCTTCATTATTTTTAAATATTTTTCAAGTCCTTTTTTATTTTCTCAGCCCTTCAAAATATCAGAGAACCCTTTTAAAAAAACCTAAATATAGAGCACAAGACACGATATATTGCTCGTATAGCACACAAATGAACCTTTCAAGCGGATGGCAAAAATGAGCAGCTCGCCCCTCCCAATAATTTCCAACCCGTACGTCCCCCTTTTGGCTGCTGGCAGTTTGCCTATTGCAACCCCTTCATCTTTGGGGGATCCCCCGGTTTACGATTTTCCCCCCTTTTTCGTCGACGCTGCAGCGGAAATTGTGGCGCTCGCGGGCCGGAAGTGTTGGCAACGTAATCGAAACGTGCCCAGGGATCCTCCAGCTCCTGTCAACGAAGTCATTGGTCAGGGACGATGGAACTGGGGATCCCCGGGGAATGTGACTGGGTTTGGAATTGGTTCTGGGGAAGGGGAAAGGACGAATATAATGATTTCGTTCATTTGTCGCAGTGGTTGGCAAAGCGTATGGCATTAGCTTTTATGGCGGTTAATTGTATTTGCGGCCTGGGAAACTACGGAGCTGGCAGAGGAATTATAATAGTGGGTAGTATTTTTGTAGCAAAAATTGTAGTTCTCCTTATTTTACTGTTAACAACCTAATAAACTTTGATTTTTCAATATGTTTAGTTTGACAATTCCGATGTCCTGTTCTAGCTTTTTATATAAACAAATTTTAATTTCACCATTTATTTCTCTTTATTTTAAAGTAATCCCCAAACTATTCCTAGCTTTTGAAGTTTCTTTTCTTGTGAAACGTTAATTACATGCACATAATTATTCTTGGCAAAGCGTCACTATGTTGCCTCTGCTCTGGCAAATAAAAGGAAAAAGTTTAGTTGGAAATTCCATTTTAATTTCCGCTTCCGCATCGCCATTTTCCGCTTGTCAATTATTGCGAAATTATGCAAATATGTTGCGCGCGGCAGAGCCCCAAAGAGCGGGAAAGAAATGTCGAAAATTTGTGCACATTAAATGCGTCGCCCACAGAGGTTTTCCTTTTGCCGCTCTTTTCCAGGGCAGGACTGGGAGCTTAATTGAATTAAAACATAAAAATTTTCCTGCAGCGCAATAAGTTGCTCGGGCCATAAACTCCAACGTCCCATACATGTATGTAATTCCCATTTTAGTGCATTTTGATAGCCGGGCAATGAGCATCATAATTTCACCAGTTTACAACAATTTTTTCCTTCTTTTTTTACTCGATTGCCGAGGCTTTAAATTAATTATGAGATCCCACTCCGCTTCGCTTCGGCCGAAAGTATGCTATGGAAATATGCGCCTTCCACGGCACACATGAATTTTCTGCAATAAATATTTATGCAGCTGAGACTGCGAGCTGGAAGCGCCCAAACTACTTAACAACACAAACAGATACAAATATGTGAAAAGTTGCCTCCAACTCGTGCAGCACTTCAAATTGCTGCCGTGATGCTGCAGCCTGTGTTGCTGTTGTTGTTGCACATGTGTGCCTGGCATTTTCATTTATCAGGCCTGTGTACTCTCAGCGCTTAATCTGTACAGTACACACAGAGTAACAACAACATGAGAGAAGCCAGGTTATCAGTGGGAAGCACATAATTGTTCGTGATTCCTCAATATACATACATTTCACTTTTCCTTAATAAAACAAGGTTTTATTTATAATAAAAATATTAAATTCTTAACCAACTAGCAAGTACTTAGTCATATTTTTATAACGAAGTATTTTGTACAGTGTAGCCTAGAAGACTTTCTCGCTCTCCATTGTAATATACACAGCGTTATTTGAGTGTTTATGTTATAATTGAACACGTTAACGGTTTTGGGAGATGGCAGCATATCCTGCAGGCCTAGTCCTTCACGTATCCTCTTCCTTTCGCTGTCAATGTTTTATGCAAAATTTTAATTGAAACCTGATAGACGACGATGAACGACGTCGACGAGCCGAGATGCTGCCTAAGTAGCTTAAAATGTGATTAGTTTCTCTCTGAGACAAGCTCTGCTTATACATAATGCCTCTTAATTAATTCAAGATTTATTTCGAGCTTGGCGATAAGACCGGGCTACTCCCTACCTGTTTCTAAACAACTTAAATTAATATCAAAACTGCCCAAGGAGAATGAAACTAAAAATCAGTTGCTTAAATATCCGAATAATAATTCAAAATGCTGACAATGCTTGCTATTTATGGCCAAGAGGAAGAGGGCGGCATAGCCATTAGCTAACTTGTTCACATCTGCTTTTACATATGTATTACTTTACAGCTTCTCTTTAGCCCCTGGCCGCACATTCAATAATGTCCTCGTCCTCCAATTGGAATGCCGCATCCGAAACTGAATCAGGATCCGAGTGCGATATGAATGTGTGTCTTTTTGTATAAATCTGGCTGGCATGTTTAACATTTATCCTTTGCGCTCCTGCTCGTCCTCGTTTTAATGTTCTTCGCATTAGTAGCAAGCCCCACTCTATCCACTATACAACGAGTATGTATGCAAATCTCAGCTGACAATCCTCGGGGCGGAATTTTCCCCCAAACTTTCGATGTGGCAAAGTTTTATGCGCTTCATTCGTTTGCATGGTTTCAATTGTTCTGGTTAATGCGTTTGACTTTTGTTTGCGGCTTACTCTATGAATATATGCGGAAAATATGGAGAAGATTGGCTATGGGGAAAGTTCTGTGGTTCTTAGGGAAGAAGAAATGCTTTAAATAAATCCTAAAAGCTTTAATTTCTGTAGTAAATAATTTTTATTTAAATAGAGTATTTATAGCCAAAGTGAAAACAAAATGAATCTTCAATGAAGGAAGTAAATATTTCAAGAAGGGATTGAAAAAGTCATCTAGTAAAAACAATTATAAGTAAATAATACACCAAAATATTGGAGAATGAAGTTTTGACCGTTTTTAAAATATTCATTCTTAGTTTACCTAAAAATTATATATGTGTCATCCTAAATAAACCCCTCAAAGAATTATCTTTCAACTATAAACCATAATTACATTTACCATTAAAAATTTATTAACTTTATATTTTTGTATTTCAATGCATTACAATTTCATCCTCCAAAAAAGAGTATCCAAATACCTGTATAACCGCAATTGACTTAACCACTCTCTTGGCACGCTTAAGTGCATATCATTTGTGGTGCATATATATCTTGGATTCCTGGCAGCTTAGCTTGTAAACATTCATTCGCACTAGGCGCTTAATTTGTTTATGCCAAACAAACACCACTGCGTAAATAATTAAGAGCTGCCGAAGGATTTTTGCGAGAGGCGAGCAATTAAATTGCAATGCAAATTGAATGCAATCTAATGCCTGGCTGACTCCACAGAAAAAGTCTCTAATAAGATAAGGAGGAAGCGTAATGGGGGTTTGGAAAAGTAAATTATGCACATGACAAACTTTGCCCGGGAGCCAAAAATTTTTCGGGGGAGTGGCCAGAAACCAACTTGACACAAAAGTTGATGTCTCAAGTGTGAACTGAAATATATGAGGACATCCTGCGGGAAAGGGACAAGGAGGAAAGTGCAGTTTCCGCTTTTGACTGTGCATATAAATCTTAAGACAGTTAACGACATCATATGGCAGAGTTGGCTCCCAAGGATGAACTTACAATGCATATGCCACAAGCGGAAGGACCTGCCCTCCAACTTCTGCTCCTCCTTCGATGCTGCTGAAAAATCCTTCGGCTGCGGTGGGCGTAACTTTGCTGCATAATTGTAAGGCGGAAGGCACGAAAGACGAAGGACGAAAACGAAAATGTTCGCCCAGCCAGTTGAGGAAACCAATTTGTGGTAATTGTCGTGAAATTGCAATTTCTGCAACTGTAATGGCCCAAAGGAATGACAGAGAGATGCACTGGGATGCTGGGAGTCTGGTGGAGAGAACTGTGGAGGCAGTGACTCCACTTAAATGAGATTCCTTCCAGCCGAAAAAGGTGAAAAAGATAAACTGCCTAGGGCCGAATTAATGCGAAGGTTGCGTCGGAATGGCAGCCACAAGAAGCCAATGCAAATGGGCCATAACCCTTAATGAACCAGTGGGTTTTTGCCATTAAAATCGGATGAGAATCTGTACGAGTATTATTGCTGGAATCTTCAGAATAATGTAAAATATTATATATCATCTTGCTTTAAGGAATCTCCAGCTAGTGATCTCTAAGAAGATTTATGTTGAAATATTTCAAATTCAGGCCATTCTCTACTCTTCTGCAACCATTGCGAACCAATTTGACGCACATCACTTGCGAGAACAAAAGCGAATACTTGGGGATTTTATATATTTTTGGTGTTTCTTTTTTTTCTTCGCTGCCCTGGACTTTCCCCAACTCGCTGCTTTTATCAGCGCTGAAAAATCACGTGCGCATAAAACTTTCCAATCAGCGATGCCAAATACAAAAGAGGTCCTTAACAAGCTCCTCGAGTGGGCGAGAAAATAAGGGGGACTCAGGTGCTTGCAATAAGTTTGAACCTCCTTTTGTGTCATAGCCCTTTTCCTTTTTCCGTGCCACTCGTACGTATCTTCTCGCTGGCAAAGTTTCAACTTAAAATGGCAAATCCATACAATAAATATATAAAATGTTACTCCTTGTGTCGCACCTGAACTAACCTCAAATAAATTTTCCACATGTGCCGGACAGAGACAAGAGATAGAGAAGGTGCATTGCAAACAGACCTGGGACCTGTGTGCTAGTAAAGACCTATAACTTCCTGTGTATTTAGCACACAGGAGTGCAAAAAACTTACCCCACACCTCGCATCTCCCACAAAAAAGAAAGCACCTGAGATAAGACCCCCAAGCAGGCTGAGTGCGTTCTGAGTGCCTCGGTTTGGGGTCTCTTCTGGTGCCAACTCCAGGCGAAACCAACAATTTCCAATCACTTCCCTTGCAGCGACACAATTTTCTATATTTATACTTTACGACACCCCTGCCCAAAGCGGTGAACCCAGGAGAGGGTGTCTTTTCAAGTGGAATATGCTGAAGTTGAAGTACCCTAAAAATTAAATGTGTTTGAGAACTAAATTTATATGAATAAGTGTGACTTCAGGAAGGCAGAAAATGTTGAAGCTTTGAAACGTTGTCGATATGTTAAGACTGCGATTTTTATATAATTTCGAATATCAATGTTACGTAAATTTAGATATTATACTTCAGCGTTGCTATAGACCTACTCTAAAACAGTATTCTGTTCGAATAAAATGCACTATCGCTTTAGATATAGTAAAAAATGATATATCTTTAGAGGAATTTACCTAACTAAAAATGTAACAATGATACACTATATATTTCTGCCATATTCCCCCTTTCGTTAGAGTATAGAGTAGTGGTTTGAACGCACGCTTAGTTTGTTTTAAGGAGAATGCCTTGGAATCGCCCCTTATGCGTATACTTGTTCATATGTGTGTATGTTTTGTCTCTGGAAAACTTTAAGGCAAGTTGTGGGGCAGTTAGAGGAATGTGGAAAGTGTTGCAGAATGAAAAGTTGCTCCTTCTTATTGCTGCAGTTCGCCAGTTGCACTTCTTGTTGCATTGATTCGATTTGTTGCGATTGCGTTTTTAGTCTTTTGCATGTGCGCTCCCAAAAAGTTTCACATGGGGACCTACCGAGATAAAGCATAACAATTGCCGTGCACCAAACTTTTCCCTTACAAATGTTCTCGTTTCGATATGAAGGGGGAAAATCACATATACATATATTCGAAGGGCGATTTATTGTGCCATTTTAAAGTTGAATTCCCCTTACAGGACCCAGCTGCTTACAAAGTTGTCCTCTGATTAATTGCAACTCCCTCGCTCGATACGAGGAGTCAAAAAATCAGAAATAACCAACAAATATCACTCATACGCCGGGTGTTCCGCAATTCGGGTTAAACACTCGCTGGTCGATCGTTAAGCGGGAAAAGCCAGCACGCACGGTGGCAGCTCATTAACGAATTTAAGCGCCCAGGTATGAGTTCATAAAAGAAAATCCTCCCAAACATGTGTTCACCTGTTGGGGCTTAAGCCAGGTCAGTGATGCTGCGGGATCTATGAATTTTTGTTGAGAAAAATAAAGAATTTTTTTTAAATGAAACTTAAAGTTTAATTGAATAAATTCTTGATAAAAAAATAATTTAAGGAATTACGCTATAAAATAGCTTTTGAAATAAAAAAATTAATGAGAAACTATTTTCTCTACTTTAAATACATATACTCCAACGTTTCCACTTCTTTTTAATATATTTTAACTTTATTTAAGTTCAATATTTAGCTTGAAAGCAGCTAGACTATTATTATAGTGTCACCTTTCGCCAACCATAAGCTTTAAAGCTGTTAAGCCGCACACATATGTACCCATTTACTCGCTTTTTTAATGCCATTTTTATGGCGACCATTTCGTTTGCAGCTTTCGTCAGTCACTCAGTCAGTTAGTCATTCGGTCCGTTAGTCAATCAGTCAGCAGCCTCAGATGGGGCAACATTTTTACGGCCCTGAATGAAGTACCACGCGGACCATAATAATAGTTCCTGCCTGCATTGGCAACTCATTAAGTTGGTGCCTTTAAGGCCCGCGTTTTTGCAGTTGCAGGACCTCTTGACCCGGCTCTTCACATTCCCCACAATTGTTATTTATGTTAATTTTACCACTCTACGCCAGCCCCGTCGTATACGTATTTATTTTATGTTTATTTCCGCAAGCGTTCACTGAAAACATTCCACTCATTTCGCATTTTCCGCTGATGTATTTGCAGAGCGGAAACTCTTCGTCGGCATGCTGAACAAAAAGTACACCGAGGCCGATGTGCGTCAACTCTTCACCGGCCACGGAACCATCGAGGAGTGCACCGTGCTCAGGGATCAGGCAGGCCAGAGTAAAGGCTGCGCCTTCGTCACATTCGCTACCAAACAAAACGCCATTGGGGCGATTAAGGTGAGTTTTTGTTTGGTTATATTTTTATGTAGTAAAAATAATTAACAGATAAGCTATGCAAAATCATGAAAACAATGTCAAAATATCGATATAATCGATAACACGAAATACCTTTTCTTGAGAGCATAGAATACTTATAACATACTTATCGATGGTTCATTGTTACTGGCCAAACTTTTACCGATGACACAAAAATCCATATGCTTCAGTAAAAATGCCAAGAAAGATCAACAGAAGGAACAAAAAAAAAACTATCAGCTTAAATTCCGATTATCTGCTTTAAGCGCATCATTGTCTTTGCTCCTGTAGCGAGCGTGTGGGAAAAACTGTCGCCATGATTAATTGCTGTGGCGGCAAGAGTCGCGCATATAAAACACGTCTCTTTCGCACACACCCAAACGCAAACACACACACAGCTGTCAAAGAGATTCACCCACACAGGCACAGCTTCATTCCACAATGGCAGCGACAGCAACAACAACAACAACAAAAACCGCATGCAACTGCAAACAGGAAGCAGAAACGCAAGCAAGACGCCGCCTCTGGCAGCGGAAGAAGTCAACGGTAATCCTGGCAGCCAAGTAACCCCACAGGATCCTCCGTTTCCCATGCCATCTCTTTCACTTTTAAGCAAACACACAGCACACACACACACACACACTCCCACCCAACACTAATGCAAGTTTTGTGCCGGAAACAGGCAAAATTACAAACATCCGACAGCCAAACACACACATGGCCACATGGAGCGTCCGAACATGCCGTCTCTGTTCTGTTCTGTGTATATTGCACATAATTTGTCGCCTTTTGCAAGATGAATGTTGTTGTGGGCGGACGGCCATTGCAAAGCCAAGCATGCACACTGACACATACGAAAATACACAGATACTGGAAGGCTCTACGGGATGAACGGGCTGCGATGTAATCTAAGGATGCTGCCTTATAGTCCAGGAAATGTGCCTCTTGTAGGTTGCAATTCGAAATGTATTTATTTTGAGCCTTAGAAATAAATTAAAGCATTTTTGGGGTACGAGACCTTCTTGAATTTAATAAATTTAACATTTAAATTTCTTTAAAAGATGCATTTTAGTTTAGACAATATTTTTCAAGGATCATTACTCACAAGTTATCACTGTACCGGCATCCGAGTGTGAGAGCGAGCGATTTTAATGCATTTGAAGTCAAATTACGGGATTCTAGGCACGCACACGCCGGGAATGGGCCTGGGCTTGGGTTAAGGGGTCCAAAGATCCCAAGGATCCAGGCACTCGAGATGTGTTAAAGCCAAGAAGAAGCAAATGATTTGGATCGAGGCGGCTGAAGCGAGAGATGCAAAGTCATTGCAGTCTATTGACGCCTGAAAGTATGCAGCGCCATCAAATACCATCCAGGACGAAAAAAGCCAACCCTAACCCATGCCCAAGCCAAAGCCAAGAGAGAAGCTCGTGCTGAAGCTGCTGGCAGAGTGCATTTAATATTAATGTGCCATGTTTATGGCCCAGCAATTTGTTCTCTGCTGCTGCTGCTACTCCTCCATTAAGTCTCTTTTTCTTTGCGAAAACCCCGAATGAAAGCCAAGAAAAAAGTATGAGTAAGCGGACGAAGGGCGGAAAATGGGTGGCCAAATGATGATAGCATTTTTCAACGCATGCAGATTTTATTTTTCGCATTCGTCTCGCTAATTTGTCAAGTGGTTTGCGCTGAGTCCAGGCCAACTTTGAAATGCGGTTGGGTTTCTAGTGCTCACTCTTGGCCAACGGGTCATTTAACCCTTCATGTTTTTTGTGAGCTGAGTTGTAGAGACTGAGCTGTGAAAAATGACCAAGAATTAGTGAAGAACTTGGAGGGTGTTCTAAGTATAAGCTTAAATAAATCCAGCGTGATTTTAACTGGATAGAATGAGTTTTAAAAATAAATAACTATTTTATAATTACAAAAATAAAAGGGAAAACCATAAAAAAATATCTTGTTACGCTCTTATGAAAAATATACTTATATCAACATTAATCCTAACTAAATCAAATCTTAAATTAAACTTAATTCAGGTCTGTTTACTTTTCTCAACTTTAATTCCCCTGCCCACCTGCGTTTTTCTCCTTGAACGATTCCTTGGCAAACTTCTAAGCACAAACTCGCTAGGCAGAGGTATTTAGGGGTCGAAAACAGTTTTGATAAGTTTTATGGCAGCCGCTCGACGGCTTACAGCATCAGAATAATGACGCGAACTTAAGCCGCATCCGCATGTCCACCCATTTGACTGGCACCACCCTCCTCCCGAATAGTTTAACCCACACAGCCATTTGTCCGCTTAAGCGACTTAATTTACACCTTTCTGCTAAGCCCGAAAACAAACAAAATGGCGCAGGAATGGCATTTGGGGATAAGATGGGGCGAGAATCGAGGCGAGGCTGGCAACTCTGGCGGCGGCGTCACAAAAACCAGGCCAAACATTTAGCGAAGGCATTTAGGCTGCGGTCTGATGAGGGGAATGTTTCGCGGCGTTCGGGTGGGGGGTTGGCAAGCCACTTTACTTATTTTCCGGTTTATGTAGACTTTATCATTGAAACTCAGCCGGGACTATGGCGACCCGGGCTCCGAAACTTCCGCTCAATTGTGGCGGCGCTGGCAACTCTGGCCTGCATCCTGCCACGCCCGCAAGCCCCTCGTCGCTCGTGCCGCCTGTATCGTGGCAGCCACCAGAAGTGCTCTTTAATTACATTGACTATAATTCTTGCGGCTCTGGCGCGACTTTTATGGCCGGCGCATTGTTTTGCCCCCTCTCCGGCCATCGCAGCGACACTGCTGCTCTTGGCTACAAAGTAATTAGGGAAATTTCCGAGTTTTAAAACAGGTCGCCATGGTTACACAGCCCAAAGACAGTTTTTCCGAGCCAGGGGAGGGATGCAGATGCGACGTGTTTTTGGCAAGCAAGGGTCTAGAAAAATATATAAGTTGTGAAATAGGTTAAAATATTATTATATTCTTATTTGTTAATGCAAGAACAATACCTTCTAAGGAATTACAACACAGCGTATGAGTAATATTTCTGTTTAAGCAAATATTGGCTTACAAATATTACATAAAATATATATACAGATTTGAGATTAAGGTTTTAAAAAGTATTTAATTTTAAATAATACATTTATTCAACCAAAAAAATTCTTTCTGAGAAATGATAACACTGCGTATGAGTAATATTATTTAAAAATATTACTTAAAAACTAGAGGAAATACATATGTCTAAGCCCTGTTTGTACTGTTTGTTGTAATATATTTATCATTATTTATAACTTAATAATTAATCCCTGATATTTACTATTTAGGCCCTCCACCAAAGTCAGACAATGGAGGGCTGTTCGGCCCCGTTGGTCGTCAAGTTCGCGGACACCCAGAAGGAAAAGGACCAAAAGAAAATGCAGCAGCTTCATGCTTTCTGCGGCATCAATGCACTGACGGGACCAACGGCTAGCGGAGCTTCTGCTGCGGCTGCCACGCCCACCGCCAATGCGGCCACGGCTCTGATAGCCACTACACCCGCAGCGTCCCGGCCGAATCCATCGATGGCCGCCGCTTTGGCAGCAGTACCCCCAGTGCAGCAGGCGGGAGCACCGGCCCAATCGGCTCTCGTTCAGGTGCCCTCGTCCGCCGCCCTCAATGCGTCCTTGGCGCCCGCCCTGCTGGCCAGTAATCCGCATCAGGGAGCTGCAGCAGCAGTGGCGGCAGCTGCCGCTTACTTGGGAACAGATCCAGCGACGGCGGCTCACCTGCAGCTGTACCAGCAGCTCCACGGATACGGACTGAGTCCGGCACACTATATGCCAGGTGAGTGGATGGCGTAAAATTAGAGTTAAAGTTAGGCTAATCCGATAGGTCAGATCCTCCTTGATAATTACCCCAAAGTCCCAGTCAAAAAAAAAATATATAACTAGCAAAGATTATACAAAATATGGATGAGACTGTCTTGAAAACTAAAAGTTTACAATATTTTATTTATTACTAATACTCTCTCATCCATAAATTTGATTTTATAATCTTCGATTTTAGTCACAGACACTAAACAAATCCACAACGTTGCATTTCCCACTCTTTATATATATCTATATATCTATTATCCGTAACTTTCATACTACCTGTCTTTGTTTCCACACATTTGCTCGTTGTTTTCTCCGTGTGTGTTACTCTTTGTTTATCCTTATTTCTTTTCAATCACGCACTTTAAATGTGTTTTTATGGCAAAAAATTATGTTTCCAAAAAATACTTAATTTTGTTTAATTTATACGTATACTTAACTTTCTGGATGTTCTCCCATTCATCGCTAAACGGATCGAAAGAGTTAGTCTACATGTGTGTGTTTCTTAAGCATCGATTGAACATAAAGAAGAGAATGTTGTGTGTGTGGTTTGCCACCTAATAAAAAAAAGCTTTTAAAACATTACATGGGAAATATTATATTAATATATATATATAATATTTCCGATGTAACGTTTTAAATGCTATCCCTGCAAAACTATCAAATAATCAAGTCCACAGATTTCCTGATTAATCAAAAATAACATAATCAGATTTCTGGTTGGTTTCATGAGCTCCTGTTGTGTCCCAAAGGCTGCTATTTGCTTGACATTTAAATAAGTCAACAAGAATTAATGTAAAAGTAGAAAAAAATCTCTCTGCCCTGCTAACTTCATTTATAACCGCCGGATTTGAGTTAGACGAAATGGGGGAAAAAATAACAAAAGTGCGGCTAGCAAAGCAAAGGAGAAGCCTTGTTCCAGCAGCAACAACTGACAAATAATTAATTTCAATTTAAGCAACAAAATCTGCATAAATGCAGGCGCTAGGGGAAGAGCGGAAGAAATCCGGAAAAGTTACGGGAAAGATGGGAGAAAACCAGGCCCGGCGACTGGAGAGCCTGATGAATAAAACAAAAACATTGTAATAGGATTAAAAGGTGGACAACGACAATGACGGGATGACATGACGATGATGCTGCCACGACGATGATGACGATGACGATGACGATGACGATGATGATGATGGCCCAGACGGTCTCTCAGATTTCTGGCCAACAGTCGCACACGTACAGGGCGTCGATGTAAACGTGTTGCATATGCAGCGCCGCTTCATTAGAATGACCGACGACGTGGCACGCCCCCTCCTGACCAGTCTCGCCGTAAACGTGGACATTTTGCGCATAACAAATCAAGCACAAGGGCTTGAACAAACAAAGGGCAATGGGAAAAAAGAGGGGTAGGGCAAAATGAAATAAAAGGGGAATCACAGACAACCGAATGTTGAGCGGCGCGTGATGTAATCGCACAAAGCGCAAAAAATCCGCTACTGTAACTTGAACTTAACGGGTATATAAAATACACTAACCAATCTAAAAGGATGAAAAGCTTAATTAAACATTTATTCCTTAAATTTCAAAGAAATAAATAAATATCAGCATAAATTTCTAGCTTAAATTATGAAATACGATATTATGCAGAATAGAAAGCCATAACTTATCCCATAGTAGACACATTCAACCAAGTAGCAGGGCATGCGGAAGGGATTCGTACTGAGGAAAAGTGACAAAAGCAGAGGCAAAGCGATAAGAAGGAGGAGATGGAGGCCACCATTCCGACCTGACCCCCCAACGGCACTAAATGTGAACGGACAGTGAGGGCAGCTCTTGGGCAGTTAGGGGAACTTAGAGCGACGACGTATGCCACTTGAATAACAAATGACGTTTTTAAATGCCAGATACAGGAGAGGCCCGCAAAGGACTCGACGACTCCGAACTCTGATGGCCAGCAAATGTATGGAACGTGTCCTGTACGCTCCTTCGTTTTGTTTGTATGTTTTTTTTTTTTGTATATAAGTGCTGAGTGAGACCGTTAAGTGGATGCGGCGGACCTGTAAACGTTGGCTGATTTGACCAATTTCGGGATCGAGCGTTGACAGAAAAACCTTATTTAATTATAGCTGAGAAACAGATTTCTCGGACAAAAGCTATAAGGGGAAAAATGAAAAGAAAAACTCTGATAGTTTCAAAAAAGACCCATTTAAAAAGTAAATAAATAAATAATTATAATCGATCCATTTACCATTGACACATTTCATAGTGGCTTATAAATCCCTCTAAAGAAGTATAAAAATTTAAAGCTCTAAGCCAAATTTTTACCCACTTATAAAAGACAGTGGAGGTAAGTCCGCAAAGGAATAACCACCAGGCAGGAACGTCTTTGTCTAGCATTTTCTCTTCTGTACTTCTTTTGCCCATTTGCCGACTTGAAATTTTTATAAGTCCTGCCAAAGGCCCCAAGGGCAAAAGGCGCCATCAAAGGTGGCTGAAACGAAGGGCTCCACACACACAAAAACTCACACAGAGATATAGTATGCTTTTGCCCCAATAGCCGGGGGCCTGGCAGGTAAACAAATGCAATTCCAATGTGGCAACAGCCCAGCACCTGAAGTTGTCCGCAGGTGAGAACACTTAAAGTTTTATTATGCCCACAAAAAAAAGGGGGGCAAATGAAGGAAGGGAGTATGAAGATGGCAAAGGATATCAAAACTACACACATACATATATAGAATGCAGCTCATTCAAAGAGAGGAAGCAATTTGAGAAATATTCCTTAAATATGCTAGACAATGCCCGGCCCCTTATGTGAATGTCCCTGTTTATCTCTCCTTTCCGCTCTCTCAACCTCTTACCTCCCTCCCAAACACTCACACATGCACACACCTGCCTGCTCTCTCTCTCTCTCTTCCACTTTCTACCTCTCTGTGTGTGTGCGTGTTCACAGGATTCTTGTTTTGTGTAGAAAAAAGCTTTCAATATTTTGCCAGCGCCGCCAAGTATGCAACATAAAAGCAGCCTACGAAAAACATAACGGAAGCCGGAAGCCGAAGATAACGATTTGCTGTTTCCGGTTTCCTTCCTCCAGCATTCTTCTTAGATTTATTTAATTAATGCCATTGATTTACATAATTTTATATATATTTACTTTATGTCTAACTGCATTCGATTGAATTAAATTTTATGTCTGCGTTTATGTTTTTATGATTTTTATTTATTTATGATTTTTTGGTTTCCTTAATACCCTGCATCCCTCGTTGCGTTAAACTGCCTTATTATTTATTTAATTGAATGAATGCATTTTATGTTTTTATTATTGATTTTGTATGATTTTAATAAGTTTTCTGTTTATTATGTAATTGTATCTTTTTGAATTTTTGGTTTACTCTTTTTAAACATTTTTCTGTGATTTAAATTTTTTACAAACTTTTTTAAGATATTATTTTCAATTCAATTTTCAATTTTTGACATAATTTTATTGTCAAATATTTTAAGACTTTTTCTTTTTAATTACAATGTTCAGTCTTTTTATTTTAGTTTTCATAGTATAATTACTTGTATTTTTATTTCATTTTATGTTACCCATTTTCATTTTGTTTTTGTTTTTCCCCCTCTTCCCCCTCTTTGTTTATTATTCCTCCTTATGTTTTGATTTGTATGTTTACATATTTACATAAAATTGATCGAATCGAAACCCAAACCAAAACAAAAAACGAAAAAAAATGTTAAATTGAAATTACTTTTCTTATAATTTTTGTAAATGTAAATAATCCAATTGGGTGTGTGTTTTCTTCTATGTTTTTTATATATAAATATTCGTTGAACATTATTTGGTATGTCTATGATTGACTCTGTGGTCATGTACAATCAATCAACCAACTCAACCAACTCAAAACCTTAAACCATAAAACCAACCAACTCAAAACTGTACAAAACAAAACCAAAACAAAAAAAATAACTATGGAACTCAGGACTAAATTTCCACCACCCATCGGATAACAGTGCCCACCACAGCCAGCACCCACAGTCACAGTCACACCCATCAGGTGGTGCCGCCGGGAGCGCAGCATCCGCAGCAGCCGCATCTCTATCGGCTGCCGTCGCAGCAGCAGCAGCAGCACCTCTCCCACTTGGCGGCGGCGGCGGCGGCCCATCACCATCCGCACCACCCACAGGCAGCAGCGGCGGCGGCGGCGGCAGCAGCAGCGGCAGCGGCATCGGGATCCCTGCCGCCGGGCATGCTCCTGGCACTGGACTGCTCGCCGCTCCATCCCTGTCTATGCAGAATCTGGTAGCCCTGCTAGCCACACCCACTGCCCACGCCCACGCCCACGCCCAAGCCCACGCCCACCACCCGATGACCATCGCCCATCACAGCCAGAGCAACAGCGGGAACAGCAGCCTGCACCACCAGCGTTTGGCCTACGCCGCCGCCCAACAACAGCAACAGCAGCCACCTCCGTCGGCGACGGCCTTCAACATGTCGCAGCTGATGGCCACGCCCACCCAGCAGGTGGGCGGCGGCCAAACGCTGACCCTGAACGCGCTGTGTAAGTAGATCACGAAGTCATAAATACTCCAAAAAACAAAGCAGGAACGTCTCATCTTGAGAGCACTTGCCCCCATTTAGTTAATCTTTCTACATATTGCAAAATTTAAATAAGAAATCACTCTAAACTTAATATTATTTTAAATACGTATACATATATAAAACATGTGTATACATATTAATATAATTGTGTAGAATATTCTTAAAACATTTTACCAAATTGGAAAAGCGCCAGGGTTAGGCTTTCCTGCCTAAAATGTCACACAAGTTTTAATTTTCAAAAGACTTCCAACAAAATATACTTTTTTCTTTCAAAAATATTTGATTTTATAAACAGATATAATCAATATTGATTTTCCATATTTGGAAAAGCTCTAAATAATAATATTCCCTTGACTACTTCCCTAATTACCTATATTTTCTGTTCATTGAATGTATCAATATGTATGTTTCGGGTACGGGTGGTTGTGTTTGTGTATTATGTAAATGTTTGTATGTGTTCTTTTGTTTTGTAATGTAATCAAACAGAGTTTTACCTCTGGCACTTAATCACACTAACTATAAACAATACAAGCTCCAATAATGTAGCCTCCACGCAGCCTGCATGCGCCTATGACAGCGCCCCGCCATGCCCTAATCCTAAATTACTAAAACTAAGCAATCAATCCTATTATATATTTTCTATAACTAAAAACCAGAAGTCCCAAACAAATGTGTTTTTAATAATTCCAAGATAAAGCTTAAACAAAAACAAACTACTTTTAAATATATTTACATAATAAACTCACAAAAATAAATAATAAAATTCCTATAAAGAAAATATTTTGAAAATTCTTAAGCTCAATAGTCAATTAAATTCATTTGAATTTTCAAATCATTGTTGGAGAAATCCCGTCGGCAATCCCAACTTCAATTTCTGTCTGTACGTTTATAATTCAAAATATTTCTTGCTCTTTTATGTTTGCATTTTTACAATTTGCCCATCTTTGTCAATAAAAGTAAAATGAATTTTGCTAAAAACCAACGCAAAAAAGAATTTATAATAAAAAGGGAAACTCTGAAAGCAGTTTACGCGGAAAGGAAGCAAATCTATGACAAAAGGAAATAAACGGCATTCCAAACAACACGGTCTTGATTGCGTTTAAAAAAAAAAATTTTTAATAAAAGCAAATAGAAGCAAAAACAATATATTGCCACAACATTCCGCAGAGTCAAGCTCGGATTGGATGGCGTAGACCAGGGCTTAATATTTTACATGAAAGGAAATCTCGTATATTAAATGTCTAGAAAAAGGAAAAAGAGAATTCAGGAATTTAAATTTAAATATGACCATATTCTAAGAATTTATTAAACAACAACTTATGATTGTATATTAACTAATAGGTATAAAATAAATATATCTAAACATCACATTTTTATTACGAAAAACTTTATTTCCCACATACCAATAAATTTAATTCAAATAAAATACAAAAAGTTGGGCAATAAATTTCCAAAAATTTTCCACATTTACGATCCCAATGAGCTTTTCAATTAGTAACTTTTATGGATTCTACAAAACATTAAATTAATTTCCCTCTAAAACTTACATTCCTGCCAAATTGTTGGCATAAAAAATGCAACCAACAAATTTGCAAACGCAATAAAAAAAATGCTTATATAAAGCAATAAAAACACAAAGGAAAAACTAAAGAAAGTAATAAATTTATAGTAGATTATGAAAAAAGCACGGCAGCAGGGGAGCAACGAAAATGTTTGCCGGCTCAATTAAAAAACAGGCGCCATGGGGAGAGGCCAAACAACAAAGGCTAACACATTTTTTCCCCCCGGTACACAGAAACCAAATAAAAGACAGTACAAAATTTAATAATGAAAGGACGAGGGCCACGAAAAAAAGAAAAGATAAAAGAAGGCATAAAACGGTTGAGCACAAAGTGTGAAAAGGACGGCTAAAAATCATAATAAATAAAGGGCCGAAATCTCATATGCGTTAACTCAACTTGGGTTCGTTTATTGTTCAGATATGGTTCTTGTTTATGGTTGATTCTATTTTTCTCTGTATCCTGCCGCCTTCTATGACCCACTGTGTGTGTTTTGTCCTGTTTCTGAGTGTGTGTATGTGTGTTTGGGTAATTTGTTCCTTTGGAAAATTACGAATACAAATTTAGCATTATTTTGGGACTGTTTTTATATTGATTAAATTTAATATTTTTGTGTGAATATTTCTGATGCGCTTGTCTGTACGTTTTAGGGCCCCCAAGTGCCGCCGATCCCTATACCCCCTCCCTGAGTGGACTGACAAATGGAGCCGCCGCCTATGGAGCCGCCCAGCCCCTGACTGCCAGCGCCCTTCAAGCGGCAGCAGCGGGCGTGGCGGGCAAACAAATCGAGGGTGAGTTTTAAAGTGAAAATTATTTCATGAAATATTTCCCAAAATTTTACATTTTGCCTTACCAGGTCCAGATGGCAGCAACCTCTTCATTTATCACCTACCTCAGGAGTTCATTGACACGGATCTCGCGTCAACATTTCTGCCCTTCGGCAATGTCTTGTCGGCCAAGGTGTTCATCGATAAGCAGACCAACCTGTCCAAGTGCTTCGGCTTCGTCTCCTACGACAATCCGCACTCGGCCAATGCGGCCATCCAGGCGATGCATGGCTTTCAGATCGGCACCAAGCGCCTGAAGGTCCAACTGAAACGTTCCAAGGATGCGGCCAAGCCGTACTAGCTACTACCTAGCTGCTAAGGTGGCCTAAGGGGGCGTGGCCAGGGGCCAGCATACAGTCACAACTAATTCACAACAGACAATGGATGAAACTAGCTTAAGAAATTGTGCCTTTTATTAGCAGCAACGTTCTGAAACCAAAGGACCAATTACAAAAATGTATCTGATAAGTGAATAGAAACCTAAAGCAAATAGAAAAAGAAGGCTTACAAATAAAGTTCTCGAGTGCACAAAAATTAACCGCAAAAACAACCCTTAACCAAAGAAGTAGCTTAAAAGTTGCATCCTTGTTGTAATCACATTTGCTGAAACACAACCATCAACCATTTTTCATCAAGCCATAATCTAAACTAATCAACGTGGTCGGCAAACAAGTCCTAAAGTAAAAACTAAAACCAAAATAAAATCCAGAAATTTGAAGCTGCCTTGTGTGCGGCGCCAAAGTATTTATCAAAGCCAAATAGTTAAGCAAACAAATAAAAAACAAGGGGAAACAAAAAAAGGAATACAGCAAATTCAGAGGAAAATTTAAACTTATATTTTGCACACACGAAACAATTTAGTAAATTAATATTTAGTTAAGAGTTAAGGTAATAAATATAAATACAAACCAACAAAAACATTCGAAATTCCGTTCGTAGTGAGAAACATTCAAAGGGTTAGCTAAAAAATAAAGCAAACTAAACACCTGCAAGAACACCTAAGATGCGAAATATCGTAAACATGAACTAGTAGTTTTAGCTAAATCAATATAAATCTGTCACAAAAAATGTTACCTTTTGGAATGGCTTCTTCATCCTTACATCAATCTATTTTATATAGCCAATAGTAGTTTTAAACTATATTCAATTCTAACTTAAAAATTTGATTTCAAAGCAAAATACATTTTACCAACTTTGTACTTAATTTGCACTTGATGTCTTGAAATGGAACAAAAGTCAAACAAATTAAAATGTAAACTTTTTAGTCGGTATTTTAAAATAACATTTCACTGAGCGGTGTGTAAGAAATTGAAAAAAAAAAATCAATCGGTTTCACATATTTACAAATAAAATATTAAATATTTTAAAAATATATGAGTTAATATTATTATTTAGTTATGGGTAAAACTAAGGATTTTTTATCTTTACAAAAAGGCCTTTCCAGGTAGACACCATTTCACCATTAAAATGCTACGAATAATATTTTTAAAGGCCGTTATATCCTTGCCTGTAAAGACGACATCCATTTGAGACTGTTAAATCGCCTTAAAGAAAGTCACTCTCATCCTGCTGGCATTCGTGTCCTCCGCAGGAACCCCAGAATTCGCTCGTTGAGAGGGATCTTATCACATTTATGCTATTGTACATGCATTCTTTATGCGCCAACTGACAACTCAACTGGCGCTGATAGCTGCAGACCAGGAGGAGGCAAAAACGCCGAGGTGGGCCATCCAACAAGGACTGCCATAAATCAAAAGCATCCTGCACTGGCTGGCACTCCCCCTCCTTCTCCAAAGAATCCGCTCCTGGGTTGCAATTCAAATGTTGGCGTTAACGCATGAAATATGCATATGCACGGCGTCGCCGAATGTGCAGCTGTTGTCTGGATCTTGCTTTTTTCCAGGTGCCACCATCGACCAGTGTTGGCATCAATGGACAGTCTAATGCTAAATTGTCAAACAGAAATAGTTAAAGTTCTTTGGGCATAAAGATTTAATGATGAACTTTCTTCACAACTAACTTTAAAATTCATCAATTTAAAACAAAATACCAACAAATGGCATAATAATTGTAAAACATTAAATTTGTTTAGTTCTTCTAGTATAAACGTTTTTTTAAATACTTTATTATATTTTAACCCATTGAATTTTCAATATTTTATCCCCAAAAAATAAAGTTTTGGCTACAAAAAAAAGCCAAGTAGGCAACACTTACTTCACCTCAGCCTTGGTCCGAGCAAGCAATCTTTAAACTTCAAGATACGTGTGCCTGTCGTTGGGGTCAGCTCACAACATTTTTCAGTCTGAAGCTGGTCGAGCTCCTGAAAATACATAGTATATATGTTTTTTTGTGTGCTGTGTTTAGTGAAACTTTCTTTGGCGAAAAAAAAAAATAAAATCTATTGAAAATGTCGCAGAAGGATCAAGATGAGAAGCCGCCGGGCGGGCCACCAGTACCTCCGTCGCCGCGTAGGCACAGGAAACCGGTCCCTCCGACCGCGACTCCAAGCGACGTCACTTCCGTTTCCCCTCCACCTATGATTGCAAAACGCAGTTTTAAAGACGAGGAAGCACCGACCACCTCTAGCAGGGTCCGGCGCCCAGCCTCACCTTCATTAATTGGTCCTGTGGTTCAATCGCCAAGAAAAATGATTGGTCCAGGATTTATCGCATCTGGAAGGGTTGTGCCCGATTCGGGTCCATTGTCATCCAGAAGGGCAAGTATGCCAGATGCTGGGCCCTCAGACATCTCCAGCCAGGTGACAGCTCAAACCAAGGCTACACAACCAAAAATAACTTTTCGGGTTGATCCTAATTATCCTGCAATAATTGTGCCCGATTCCGGAAGATTATCATCCCGTATCAAGGCCTCTGGCCATGTGGCCTCTTCGCAACCAACAACTCAAGATACTGGACCCGATTCCGGAAGATCATCATCGCCAGTCAAGACCTCTGGTCATAAGACTTTTCCACAAGCAACTATTCGAGATCCCGGACGCCATGCCGAAAGATCATCATCGCCTGTCAAGACCTCTGGTCATATAGCCTCTTCACAGGCAACTACTCGAGATACCGGACCATCAACATCAGGCCGGGTACCCAAATCTGGCCATCGGGTTTCATTTCCAACGTCCTCCGTCCATGAGGCCACCACTGATAGAAGTCCTTATGCCCGGAAAACGATTCAGGAGGGCGAACTATCTACACCCGCTGGAGTTACGAAAATGGCAGTTTCTACGACAACTCCGGGAAGCATCGCTACACAACCCAAAATAACTTTTAGAGCTGATTCTGCTTCTCCATCTGATGTTCCTGTAATAACTGTGCCCGATTCCGGAAGATCATCATCGCCTGTCAAGACCTCTGTTCCTAAGGCTTTTCCACAACCAACAATAAGAGATACTGGAACTGATTCCAGAAGGTCATCATCGCCTGTCAAGACCTCTGGTTCTGTGGCCAATTCACAAGAAACAATTCGAGGTACCGGACCAGATTCCGGAAGATCATCATCGCCTGATAAGACCTCTGGTCCTGTGGCCTCTTTACAAGCATCTACTCGAGATACCGGACCATCAACATCGGCCCGGGTACCCAAATCTAGTCTTCGGCTTCCTCATCCAATGTCCGCGGCCTTGGAGAGCGCCGCTGCTAGAAGTCCCTCTCCACGGGTAACGATTCAGGAGCCAGGACAATCGACAGCCGCTGAAGGTATGAATATGGCGGCTGTCAGGACCCACATGGCCACGAGCGGGCTCAAGCAACGCCTCTTTAAGAAAAAGACAACGGAGACAACGGAAACAACGGAGACAACCACCCAACCGACACAGTTAGATCAACAGCGACGACGATCATCAGTGAACAGGGCCAAGACTAACCGCATCCTTTACACCAGTGATGAGGAAGTGCGCGATGCCCTTATTGAGTTTACCGTGTTTATTATATTCCTGATCCTAACATCGCTTGGTAAGTGGAAACATTAAGTTAGTAACGAGATCTTATAGGTTAAGGTGCTACAGGTTGCTACAGATGCTACATATTTCGAAGGCCATATATCCCCTTAATTTCCCAATATTATTATATTTACTTAGAACTTTATTAAGTAACCATATTTAACATATTTTTTATACTAGTCACTCTGTCGGTGCGCCACTCGTACATGTTTTACTTTAACGACACAATGAAGAAGCTCTTCACCACCCGTGATCTGGTGATTGCTCCCTCGGTCACTATTAACTTCGAAAAGCAAATCACCGTGCCGGATTGGTGGGACTATTTGATCTACAACTTTTTGATAACACTCCACGGCGACTTGACAATAGTAGATATTAAACCGACAGAACCACCTGATGAAGAGGAAATGTTCGAGGATGAAGAGGATGAAGAAGAACCTATACCCGAAGAACTTTTGAAACCCAGAGTTAGGAAGCGTACGGGTAGAAACTCCTGGGATCCCGGCGTGGACCGGAAGTCGGGCGCTAGTGATGTCCCACAGCCAGATCCAGGTGCGCGTTCGCCAACGAATTTCGCAGGGAAGCCGATAACGGTACCAAAGCCAGGATCCCAACACAAAAGACCCAAGCAAATACATAATATAAGTGACAACCATTTGGAGGTAAATATTGTCAACATTTTCTGGTTAATTTGTGACGCAATCATCGATCTTTCCAGGGGCGTATCTTTCTGTACGAGAATCTGTTGCTGGGTCCTCCGCGAATCCGGCAAATCCGCGTGCGTAAGGACAGCTGCTATGTGAACGACGCCTTCATCCGATACTTTAATACCTGCTATGCGGCTTACACTCCGAGAGCCGAGGAGAAGGGCGAATTCCAGGGAATACCCTACCGGACGATGTCGTCCCTAAACACTATGCCGCTTTGGACAGTGCTGACTTTCTACCGTTCCGGGGGGTACGTGGTTGATCTGACCTACGTTAAGAATGAAAACCTGGCGATCATCACCGATTTGAAGAACAATCACTGGCTTGATCGGGGCTCCCGACTCTGTCTGGTGGAGTTCAATTTGTTTAATGATAATACGAATATCTTTCAGAGCGTAAAGTGGGTTTTTGGCGAATCGATAAGGGCCCTTTTTGATATTACCAATAATTCCAGATTAATTGCGGAGATTCCGCCAACAGGCGGTGTCATACCCCAGGCCCATCTGCAGACGGTGAAGCAGCATTCCTTCTTCACGGACACAGACTTGGTGATGTCGGTAATCTATATATTCTGGTACATCATGGTCGTATACTACACCATTTACGAGATAACTGAAATAAGGAAGTCGGGCATTAAAAATTATATATTCTCAGTTATAAATATGCTCGATTGTATTATACTGCTGGTAAGTAGTCTTCACATACTCCTTTTTTATTATAAAAATTTCCCGTTTTTATCCAGCTATGTTACCTGGCCTTGGTGTACAACATTTGGCATACTTTTTGGATAAAAAATATCCTCACTAAGGCCATGACGGAGTTGACGTATCAAAGTTTGGACGTGCTCTGTTTCTTTAATATTATCTATGTGGACATGATGGCTATTTTGGCCTTTCTCGTGTGGATCAAAATATTCAAGTTCATCAGTTTCAACAAGACCCTTGTGCAGTTCACAACGACTCTCAAAAGGGTTTGTAGATGGATTGAAATTGAAAGACACATCATAAGTTTAATCTGTGCATTTGCAGTGCTCGAAAGACCTGGCTGGCTTTAGTCTTATGTTTGGAATTGTGTTTCTGGCCTATGCCCAGTTAGGTTTACTCTTATTCGGCACCAAACACCCCGATTTTCGCAATTTCATTACCTCAATTTTGACCATGATTAGGATGATTCTCGGCGACTTTCAGTACAATCTCATTGAGCAAGCGAATAGAGTTTTGGGTCCCATTTATTTCCTCACCTACATTTTGCTTGTGTTCTTCATTTTGTTGGTAAGTATTCAAGATATATAAACTTTCCTCATTTTATAAATGTTTTTCTTACCCTAGAACATGTTCCTTGCTATTATAATGGAGACCTACAACACGGTGAAAAGTGAGATAACCCATGGAACCAGCCACTTGGGCTCGTATATCTATAATAAACTGGTGGGGATACTCTACATCATCATTCACTGCGGCCGGAAGCGCCGACGCAACCAGCCGCCCGCTGCAGAGGAAGTCGAGGAAGAGCCCAAGAGCGCCCAGGAGGAACCCGAGGAAATTCACAAGAACTTGACAGAAACAGAGTAATTCCTTCCAAGATCTCTTCCCTTTCGTAACCTTACCAAAGGTCTCTATTTTTAGGGCTCGTTACTTCCAGGAAATTCCGCCAGGAGAAAACAAGGAGTTAGTTCGGTATTAATTTCAAATTACAGAAATTTGTACATACTTTTTTAACATAATACCAATTTTAGTTTAACTAATCGCGTGAGCCTGCTTGAGGAAATTCTGGAGAAATTAATCAATAACATGGATGATATTCTAAAGCGCGTTGAGAAGGAGAGAGCCCAGAGAAAGAAATAAGGCTTGTTAGCGTTGTTTTTCATTTAAATATTTAATATTATATAGTTTCATTTAAATATAAAATATCACTTGGCCATAGAAATGTGGAAAGTCTGGAAAGAATAAACTTAGCACATTGTGCCACGCCAACAATCAAATAAGCGAAAATTAATTAACTCTGGCAAACCAGAAACTAAAGTAAACCAACAAAACCGCCAGAACCGAGCGCTAATCTCTGCCAAATCTGTGTATGCTTGGCACCCTTAACCCTCTAACGCCCCCGTGCTTCTAACACCAGACGCGTCCTTTCCCCATTTGGCAACAAAGGCATAGCGGAATTAAAAACACAAGCGGAAGCAACAACCGTGAACAAAGCGTCGAGCCACGTATTAAACTATGTATTTAGTTATAACCGAGCAGCCGGGAAAAATACACTGGAAAATGTACATATTAATATACTGGCTTTAAATAAAAGAAACAAAAGGCTGAGGAATTTGGAAAAATATATAAAATATAGTAAAATCAAAGGAACCAAAATAAATTTTAAAATTATCATAATTTAATTATCAGAAAAATACAAATTAAAGAAGAATTATTTGAAAATTAAAAACTTTTCTTCCCACCATTTATATAATGTTAACCTATTTTTCTACTGTGTACTTTGTGGGAATTAAAACCATGTGGCATCATTAGGAGCAGGTCCTGCGGAATATATCACGTTGTCACCTCAAAGCATCTGGAACGCTGTGGTTGCGGCAAACACCCGAAACGAGAAGCTTATATTAAGTCAGAGGACATGGGGATAGTTCAAAGAAAAGCTGAATTATATTTTCTGTAAACAATAACAGGGTTTTCTTATTTTTAAGTAAAGGTAGATTAAATTCATTGAGTGATAATTAAAATCAAACAATCTCCGAAAATGATAAACACCCGGGTATGGGCATATCCCAATTAATTATTTAATGTCCGACAAAGTTTGACCAAAGCTCGGCTTAAGTGGTTGATGAAAAGCAGCATTCGGTCTGAGGGATTTCGTATTGTTTGCAGCTCAAATTTGTTAAACGAACGCAGGCCACAGACATATAGTACATATAAATCTGTATAGCCGCATTTGTATGGCTCGCATTGTTTCGCTTTTGTAAATACGAATTGAAAAGTTGCAATCATCGCAACGGCCAAAGCAAATACACACAAAGGGTTGTCTGGGATGAGAAATAAAGCATGGAGTAGACAGGTGGGAGAGGAGCTCTTGAAGCACCAGAAGAATTACGGATGGAGAGCTCAGGAGCTATAATTACCGATATGCTTTATATCCACAAACAGTTAACAACCTTTATTCGCCAGATAAATGAATGGTAATGGCAACTCTTGCTGCAATGCGCAAATGTGTTGGCCACTTATGCATTCAATGGGCTTGCAGCCCAAACATCAATGAAATTTAACCAGCAAGAAATTTAAGCGTAAATAAAACGCAATAAGCAAATTAAATGGGTTTAAATAACTTAAAAATTAGTAAAGATAGAGATTTCTTAATTATTAATCTTTAGTTAAATAAATACAATACAAACGCAAAACGAAGTTAATATTAACAAAATTAGGAAAAAAAAACACCGTCTTTTTATACGATTTATTTTTATCTTACCTTTTGTTGAACTAAATAAAATGTTATGTTAAATATATACCCCTTATAATTTTTTTCCAAAGCCTCATGCTCTTGCTTCTTCTCCATACAACCAATAATTTATCAATTAATACGCTTTTATAGCCAAGGTTTTGTTTGACAAAAGAATAACAGGCAATTAAGTTAACCATAAGTTGACCACAATTAATTACCCCAAAGTCTGGCATGAAAAAAATAATTAACTATGCTGTTTTTTTAATCGCACCGAGAACTAATGAGGCATATAATGCCTATAAAGCATTTTTCGTTCATATTCAATTTAAATCACTAACGAAATTTCGCACTTTAAATAAGAACATATTCAGCCTGAAATTATGCAGCACTTTGGTTAATGCTCTTAAAGCCCTCGGCGAAAGGGGTTAATTATTAACTTTATTTAAATATAAATCAAAGTGCCCTCAAGAGAGGAATCAATCTGCTGATCTTAATTATGTGGATTGATTAATAAAAACGGTGATAAATAGATTTATATTAAAAAATATTTCAAAGGCTAGTAAAATAATATTTGTGCGTGTTTTTAGAAGCAGTGCTTCTTTTTTTTTGTTATGAATCCATTTTTTTATATTTTTGTTTTGTATATTTTTTGCATTGTTGATAAAATTTTGTTGCTGGTTTATCATGTATTGAAAAAATATAAAGCATGTAGTTTAAACCATTAAATTTTCATAATAATACCACAAACTTCAGTGAGTTTTTAAAATATTTTATTTATAATTTAATTTTTGTGTTTTAGCAATAAATAATTTCCAATGCAACGGTTTGTGCACACTTAATACTCGCCATCTTTCGAAATAAATACGATAAATTACGATTGTAAATAATAAAAGAGAATGCCGTTTTCCTTGGATCTCTCAGAGATATCCTCGATGGCGTTGGCTTACAACTAAGGGCTTAGGACTACAGACACTGCCTAGACTAGATGGGATCCTTGGAAGGACCTCACTTGGAGGGCTCTGATAATGAGAGCTTCTCGAACATCGGCATGGCCTTAATGAGAGTCGGTGGCGCAAACACCTCGGCGTCGGGATTATGCGGAAAATCAGGATCGGCAGCGGCCAGATCGTTCACCGCTATGTCGTTGGACAGATCGACGGGCACAAAGTTCTCCTCGATGCCGATATCGATATCATTGTTAAGATCGTTTTCGAAGTCTCCCTCGATGTCCAGTTGGTGATCCTGATCCTGTTCGTGATCCTGATCGAACTCAGCCCACTCATCGTTGAAGGTTTCGCTCATTACAACGGGCGTTGTGGCTTCGGCGTCTTCATCATCGGAGGAATCAAATTCTTCACGCTCTTTCTCCTTCATCATCTCCACGGACTCCTTCTCGTGGTGCTCCTGTTCCAATGCCTCCTCCTTCTCCACTTCCTTTTGGACGGATGCCATCATTTCCTGCAGCTGATCCATAGTCTTCTTTTGTTCTTCCACCGACAGAGTCTCCACTATATCTTCACTGATGTCTGTGGCTTCCGATTCGGAGTCTTCAGGTGATCTGGTGGCAAGTTTGGTTGTTGTAGATCTTACGGTTGTTGTTGTGGTAGACTGTGCAGCGTGTGTGAGTGTGTGTATGAGTTGCAGGTGCATAATGTTTGCGTGTGTGCGAAATAAATGGAATAAATTTTCAAATTAAATTATTGTGATTTATTATAAAGTCCAATCTGATTTGTTTGGTTATATTCTCTGTTAAAAGCACCATGCTGATATTTTAATAAAAGATTTTGTTAAATAAATTTATTCAATGTTGGATAA
>JAEIIL010022133.1:0-14608 GCA_018905715.1 Drosophila lini
CGCCATTATTTTAATGATACATCAATGTAGAAGAAATTAGTTTTCATATGCTCAGCAAAAGTATATCAAGTACTCATTGCTTTTAAACTTATATGTGTATGTACATATATGTATGTACATGTACAAACTTCGCATCTGCCTGGTGCATCCAATTGATTTTAAGAAACCTCCCCCTTGACCTTCCATTTGAAACATTACTTATTAATTGTTAATTTTTTTTTTAGAAAAAAGGACGCGCACCTGGTGTCAGAGTACAAAAACAAATACAAAGCCCTACAAATCACTCACACATCCTCGCTGTGCATTTTAAAAGGGTCATAAAAAGCGGGAGCATGGAAGTGGAATCGAATATTAAGCACCGCTCCACTAATGGCAAAAACTTGCAATCGCTATCTCCGGCGAGGGGATCCGATTCTAAGGAGAGTTCCGTGGAACGAGAGCTCAATGGGGACATTCAGGCGGTAGAGCTGAACGGCGGCGGCGCCACGAATGGGCACATCAAGAAGCCGCTGCCCGTGGATGATGGCAGGATTAAGCGCAAGGCAAAACGGCTGATCGTCCAAAGACAGAACAGTGGCAGCGGCACATCCAGCGGCAGTCCCAGCCAAACCAACGGCAATGGAGTGGGTGGTGCAGGCGGTGCCGGTGTTTCGCCAATAGTGATCAACGGTATCCTACCCACTCCCGGTGGCTATGTGGTGCCCCATCGCCGCTGGAAGAATAGTCGTCGCTCCCGGAACCTGAACCGCGGACGTGGTCTGCCAAAGAAGGGTGGTGCCGGTGGCAAGGGAGTCTGGGGGCTACCCGGCTCCGAAGCCCTTGCCGAAGTCTATGAAGACGAGAATGATCCGAACTATGATAGCGAGTGCAACGATCGCAATGTGGAGCTGCGCGAGGTGATCACGGAGATCACACCCGAGGAGTTCTTCAAGCTGGCGGAGCCCATTGTTTTGGAGTACTACGAGCATGGGGACACACACGAGGTGGCCTTGAGCTTTGATGAGATACTGCAGGGCCCCTTGCGGGAGCACATCACCAGCATTCTCGTGGAGATCGCTATGGACCACAAGGACTCTCAGCGTGAGATGACCTCGGTGCTGATCTCCGATCTCTACGGCAGGGTCATCACCGGCAAGGACATCGAGAAGGGCTTTAACATGCTCCTGGGCAATCTGCCGGATCTCATTCTGGACACTCCAGAGGCGCCCTTTATGCTGGGCAATTTTATGGCCCGCGCCGTGGCCGATGATTGCATTCCGCCGAAGTTTGTGGCCAAGGCTGAGGAAGAGTTGCGTAATCTACAGCTAGGCGAGTATGCCGAGCATGCCCTTCGTCGCGCTGACTCGCTGCTGCACAAGCAGGGCTGGGCGCATCTGGACAATGTCTGGGGCATGGGTGGCCCACTGCGTCCGGTTAAGACGATCACCAAGCAAATGGAGCTACTGCTTAAGGAGTACCTCTCCTCCCGCGATGTGGCCGAGGCGCAGCGCTGTCTACGTGCTCTGGAAGTGCCTCACTATCACCACGAGCTCGTCTACGAGGCGATCGTAATGACACTAGAGTCCCTTAGCCAGACCACCGAGGAGGCCATGTGTGAGCTGCTTAAGCAGTTGGATCTCACCTGCTTGGTGCTGCCCGCGGGCATGGAGCAGGTTAGTATTGATTACAAATTGCTTTAACTAGAAAGGAAAGCCGATATCATCTACTTGTTTATCAAATTTAAATCACAGTAAAGTCAACATAAAATGACACTTTAATCCAATTGGATTCCATACTCTTTTCATTATTTTTTACCAGGGCTTTATACGCGTCTTCGATGATATGGCGGATATCGTTCTGGATGTGCCACTGGCTTATATAATACTCGATCGCTTCGTCGAGCGCTGCAATCGCGCCGGATTCCTTACCGACAAAATAATCAACAATGTGCCATCGCGGTAAGTTTATAAATAAATAAAGTGCATACATATGTGTAGGTTTTGAAAAAGTAAAGCTCAATACAAAGTACCATTTATTTATAGCAGAAATTAAGGTTTTAAGCTGTGACTCGTCCTTTGGCAATATAACTATGATTTCACTTAAAATTTCAAATTAACTTTTAGAATTCATGGTTCGATCGACAAAGATTGTTAAGAAATGTCCTGTTTTTTTTTTGGTTTTCTATTGATAACAAAATAGAAATTCATACGATGATAAAGAACGTTTGCTCGTCAAAGTGTATACTCTGTGGACGACACATAATAAACGCAATGAGAGCGGAGAGCCGTGTTTACGTAATCTTTTAGCAGCCGTAAAGACGGTACGGCACGCCCCCAAAGTTTTGCCCCCAGCCATACAAAAAAATGCCTATACACTGTTGTTTACAAAATATACACACAACTGTGGTCAGTATAATAGCAGCAATAATAGTTTTGTCCAACTTGAAGATATGTTTTCTATGAAAGGACTGGTCATATTATTCATATAATTTAAGAATCATGAAGCTAAACGTATTAATAATCTATTATGAAAATTTATAAGTATTTTTCCATATCATTTAATATTTTATTAAATTTTGCTGTACAAAGACATCTGTTATTTTATAATTTTCTACTAAAGAGCTAATTTTTTTTTGTATTTTTCATTATCTTCAGTTGCTATTCTACTGACTTTTGCTGTACATAGTAAATGTGGGTTGTGTACGTGCTTTTTTTTATTATTTATTTTTGTATACATATATTTTTTGCCGGCTTTGACTTGTTTATTATTCTTTCATTTTTTGTTTTCTTCTTTTCGTGCTTTTGGCTCGGTATCTTATGTATGTATATATTTATATACATATACTTTAATATTATATGATATGTGTACGGAGAGGCATATCGGATACTTATAGATGTGTTTTGTTTGTGGCCGGCGTGTTTGTCCGTGCCTGTGTGTGTGTCTCTGGGTTTGTTTATGAATTTCTATTGCGCAGTTTAGTTTCGCTTTTGGAATTAACATTAACTATATGTACATATACATACATATGTGTGTATGAAAGTGTTTCCATACATATTGATGGCGCGTCATCCGTTGGGGCAGTCTTCGTTGTTGTTTATATTGTTGCTGTTGCGCCGGTTAATCAGGTGCCGGCTAGTTATATTTATACTGGAATGAGTATTTATGTACATACAGATGTACCTATGTAAGAATGTGTGTTTGTTTGTATGTATATTGCCCCTTGCCTGTAATCACCTTCTTTATTTTTCAACTTTCCGTTTCTTTGTTGTTTTTAGTAATTTTTTCTTTCTGTTCTTTTTGCAATAATTTAGGTGAGAATACTAAGTATTAAGTATTAATGTTTGTGTGAAGAAGGTTACAATATATATAAGTATATACATATGTAATATGTAAATACATACAGCCATTGCCAGCTAATTAGAAAGAAGACTATGATGGTTGAATTTGTATTGATAGAAAGATAAACAGGCGGTTTTTTGGACTAGTAATAATAGGCCGAATATCTTGTAGAAATATCATTGTTTAGTAAATATTAAGGATTTTCAAAATACCTTTCTGTTTTGTATGAAAAACACACCGTGCCAACTAATTAGAATGATTTTAAACTTGAATGAAAATGTATTGTATTTTAAATTTTGTAATGTATCTTTATTTATCTTACATAAATTTATTTACTTTTTTTTTTGTTTAGCTTATTATACATTTAATATATTTTTCATCAGTAACATATAGAAAATTGCCGAAGCAGTGAAACCACTTAATATCGCAAATTTTTTTTTTTTTCGATAAAATACGATCATTGCTTATCGCTCGCTGCTTATGTATCGTTGCAAGCTTTTTGTGTTGCTGCTTTTGTTTGTTGCTATTTGAATTGTTGGTGCAACAACCTACATTTAGCTCAAGATCGTCTTGAGTGTTTGTGGGTCTGTGCTAGTGTTTGTGAGAAGGTAAGCATGGCGGCCAAGTTGCTGTTATCGACCTGCTTGCCACTCCCACTTTAGTTGCTAACGTTGTTGTTGTTGTTGTTGTAATTGTTGTTCGTAACTGCACTTGCATTCGCCTTGGCTGCGGCTATTGCTCTTTGCCACTTTTAACGCAGCAACAACAACACAGCTTAACACGCGACAACAATAACAACACTATTCACTTTGCAACTCCAACACACTGACATGAAAAAAACTATATGTGTGACGTCGTTCTGCCAGCGTCAACGCCAACGTAACTGCAGAGCTGCAAAAAGCTTGCAAAAAGGCTGAACTCAATGCCAAGACACACTCACACATAACGGTTGATGGGGGTCTGTGCTGGCAGGCTTAGCTTTGTCGCCATCAAATCAAGCAATTAAAGTGGACCTTCTTAATGCTAAATTCAAAAAATTATCTTATTCATTTTAATATATTATATACATATATCATTTAATGGTTTTCCATTTAAATTCGTTTCTTATTTAAATTAAATTTTCTAAAATTGTCCAGCTAAAAATACAGCCTTTTAAAATTTCTAGCCGAAAAAAAAAGACAAACAAGCGCCACTGCTCAGCTCAGCTGTCTTTGCTGGAGCTTTGCACTGCCTTTGCCTTTGCTTTTGGCGCTGCGTTTGACTTTGCCCTCCGTGTGTGTGTTTGCTTGTGTTGCTTTGTTTGTGGTTGTGCACTTATCTTGTCGCAATTTTATTTAACTTTTTTTTTTTTTTTTAATACGTTTATGTTTTGTAGTTATGTACGAATGTACGTATGTTTATATACAAACATAAATACGTGTATTTATGTAGCTTCTCACTTGGTCATTTATTTATAGAAGCAACAATTAAGGCTCCAGCAGACAGCTGCTTGCTGTTGCTGATTTGCAGCTTAGAATTCTTTGATTGGTCTGTGGCTCCCATGAAAAAAGGAAAAAGAAAAAAATTAAAAAATAAAATAAAACTAGTTTTAACGCTCCCAGTTTTCCCCCCTCTCTTTGCCACTTCCTGTCTCTTTTGTTCACCCGCTACTTTTGCACAGCTGTTTGCAAACTGCAGCTGGGACACCGACACAGACAGAGAGAGAGAGAGAGAGAACCTCTCTCAGAGACACAGAAGAGAGCGCGAAAAAAGGGTCAACGGTTCAATGAACTTTTGTGCAAAATCGTTGTTGGTTTTCTTTTATTGTTGTTGCAGCCAAATTTACTTCAAGCATTTTGCAACATATTTTTGGTCCTCTTTGTTTCCTTGTTCTTTGTTTTATTTATTTTTGGCATTTGTTTATGCGGCATTGCATAATTGTATAATTGCCAACTGCGTAAGTGAAAAAAGAGAGTGGCAAAGACGTGTAATTATGAGATCTTTCTTAAATAACCTACATTAATCACATTAGAAAAGTGCATTTATCGAGAGAAAAAGTCGATAATGTTATTCGCGCTCAATTTCATTTGGAAATAAATAGATAAATAAATATGTTTTATTTTTCCATTATATTTTGATCCGATATTTAAACCATAATGGGATAAATAGGGATTAAATTTAAATATCAATGCAATAATAGATATTATTAAACAAGGTAGTATCAATTAGTCAATTGTGTTCCCATGTTAAGCAACTATTATTTGTATTATTTATTACTTCATCAAATTAATAATGCACTTCTCACGTGATTCTACTATTGCAGCGGACGCAAGCGTTTCGTTTCGGAGGGCGACGGAGGACACGTTAAGCCAGTCACCTTGCCCACCTTGCGCGATTAAACTGGGATTTAAGGCCGCTATATATACATATATATAACGACAACTCCAGCCTCCCAAAAGGACACCTAAAAAAGCAACAACACAAGAAAAAAAGGAAAAACAAAAACACCAAATTATACACATGGAAAAAAGTAATAATGAATAAAAAAAAGTACTAAAAAAACACTACATATATAAGAAAAAATTATATCAGGACGAGAAGTGAGGAAAGGAAGCTGAAAATTGTTAATTTTGTCGCAAATCTTGAGCTAAAAACACAAAATAAAAAAAACAATCAATCAATCGGAATTTGATCTCCGCTTAAACTATATTGCATAATTATGATACCTACATACAACGTATTTCTATATTCTACATACATATATAAAACGTAAAGCGGAAGTATATATATTTTAAAGATTTGTAAAAACAAGATAACGGAAAAAATAAAAATAAAAAATGAGAGAATCCAGCCAGAGAAGAAGAACTCGAGGATATGGAGGCGAGATTTCTCGGTCAGCATCCGAGATACGATGGAAGGATCAGAGCAATGGAATGCGGAGAAGGCAGAACGGAACAGCAGCGTACTTAGCACGCTGTCTCACTACATGCTTTCGTACTTGAAAGCGAACAAAGCATATATTACTTATACGAAACTGTTGAACACAACACCCACATCGTCCAGAAAACTCTTTCACACTTGATTTGTAACTTAACCACTGTTATACGACCCGTATAACACCTACGTATATACGCAAATTCCATTGATTTGAAGTGAAGTTTCTGAACATTGTTACTATTCCTTAAGCGCGCATTATTATCATCTCTACGATTTTTTTTTTTTTAAATATCGCGTATATATATTCCTTAATTTGTATATCACTTTTTGCGCGTGTTTGCGGCGTACACATAATTATGCTTAGTAATACATACATATTAACACATTTTACCACTATTCATTTCTTCTCTTCACTTACGATCTATTATTTTTATTTTTTGGTTTGAATAAACGTTGCATTTTATAAGATAAGATAAGAAAAAGACTTTGCTTTCGCCCCAAAAATGTATTTTTTTACGATTGTTTCGCATTTCATGAAGAAGAAAAATTCAACATATTTTTACTCACATTCACAGACCCACACACACATCTATATATTAAATATATATATATATATAATATACATATATAAACTATTGTGTTAAAGCAGAAAATATTAAAAAAAAAAATGAAAAATTTAAGTGGTGTCTTTAAAATGCCTGTAAATGGGGATTGTTTGAATGTATTTCAGGGGACAAAGGACATTCGCACATTCGTTTTTGTTGTTTCTACAGACCCTTATATAAGTTGGTAGTTGTCCTAAAAACAAACCGCATTTTTATTCTCTTGATACGAGCTAAAATGGCTTACAGAGGAAGCTGTAAATATTTATAATAATTAATTTTATATGTGCTTGTCACATCATTCAAATGTTCAAATATTATATATATACTTACAATTTTAAATTCAATCTTTTGTTTTGTTAGCCAAATAAAAACAAGCACAGAAACGCTTTCTTGTTTTGTTTTATGCTCATGAATTCTTTTTATTTCTTCTTAAATGCATCAAACTACAGTGCTTGTTAATTTATTTATTTATTTTTATTTTTTTTTTTTAAATGTAAGCTTATACAACTGTCAAATAAATATACCTCTTAATTTCTAGACTGCGTATAGATTACAAACTTTCTTATAAAACATAATTCTGCATATTTAAAAAGTAGTTTTTAATCGTGCTTCGTCACAGAAATCCTTAGACATTTCAAGCAATTACGTATTACTTTAAACAGGGTATATCGGTTTTTGACTAAGGACTAAACCTACTTGTTTTACGATCCTTGGGTTACAACTATTCAGCGCTCTTTTAATATCAAAAACAATTCTGTGACGAAACAGACCTTTCCTTAGCCTTTTAAGATATAAAACATCCTTTTTCGAGGTTTCTAAAACACACGGGAAGTTCGTTTGGGTCATCAGTCGGTTGCTGGAGCATCCGGTGGCTCCACCTTGACATCGGCGGATCAAGGTCGTCCCATGCCCACCATGCCCGAGGGCGGAATATGTACACCCGGCTGGCCCACTGTCGATCCCCCCTGTCCACCGCCGCTCACCATGCCGCCGTGCAATGCCACATGCTTCCGATAGTTGGTGAACTGCTCCAGATACTGCTTCACCGTGTCCATCGGCTCATAGATATCATTGTGCTTGGCATGCAGCTGCTGCTGGCCCATTGCCGTCATAATCGTTTGCGTGGCAAAGTATGAGGGAAACTCCTTAGCCACTCCGATGCCCAGGAAGCCCTGCAGCACTTCGCGTATCATCTCCCAGCAGTAGGCCAGAATCACGCAAGACTTGTACTCGATTTCAATGAGGATGCCCTGCAAGAAATTCAAGATTAACGAAGAATATTATCACAGGGCATACATACCTTGAAGTGCTCCATCATCGTGACCGAGCCCAGTTTGATCACAAAGTCGCCGTACTCGAAGCGGGCGCCGCGCGACTCGATCTTCGTCTGCTTCTTGGATGTGAACGTGTTGGTCATCTTGAGCATCAGCAGATCGAAGATATTGTCCGCCACGAGGGACACCTGTTTGCCGGTGCCATTGTCGATGATGGAGAACGTGGACGCCGGATACTCGGAGTTGTGCAGCACATGCACCGCCCGCCCGGGCGCTCCATTGTGCGGTTGCGGTGTCGATATAAATGTCTCGCAGTCGACCAAGAACTGGCCGGAATGCGTGGCGCCCAGTGCGAGCAGGCGCTTGCCCAGCTGATCGATGATGTGCGCTCCGGACTTGCCCTCGGGCAGTGGGTACGGCTGTAGCACTGTCACGCCCATGCCTCAGCCTTCTAGAGTGCGATTGAAATTAATAAACAAATTGATTTTATTTATTGCTCAAATGCCTGAGTGTGACCGTTGAACGAGTTTAAGAAAAATGCCCCAGACCGGCCATAGCGTTGCCAGAGCTGCTGAAAAATGCAGAAATTCAGTTGTTTTCACTAGTTTAAAACAATCGATAGTGCCGGCCGGGGCATAATCATCGATAGCTCCATTAGCGATAGTCACTATCGTGTTTTGACAGCTCTAGCTTGTCAGAAAAAAACGCCAGAACTCTAGTCGCATTTGCTAATTTTTTTTTAAATATATATATATCCACCATATATTTTGAAGAAGACCGACATAGACAGTTGTGAATATGGCTGCGCCAATGCAACACGAGGACCTTTTGAAGCTGAAGGGCTTCATCGAGTTCGTGGACTCGAATCCGACGGTTTTGAACCTGCCGCAGCTGCAGTTCGTGAAGGATTTCGTTGAGAAATTCGGTGGCAAGGTGCCGGAGGGTGACTTCAAGATGCCCGACGCCTCTGCCGGAAGGTAAGTGCTTGTTCCACCAGTCCCCCCCTGTCACACAAACCAGGCTTTAATCTAATAACCAAATGCCTCTTTTCACAGCAAGTGCCCCTTTGGTGGCGATGCCAGTGCAAAGGCCAACAAGCCGGCTTCCCCCGGCTTCGATGCCGAGAAAAATGCCTCTGAGGACAGCGAGGATGAGTCCGAGTCCGAGCCCGAGTCGGATGTGGAGCTGGACATGGAGGGTGAGTGGTGTGCAAGTGTGAAAATCGGTCAATTTTTTTTTTTTTGCAGAGTCACATGGGCCATTAAGGGGTCACCACATTTGCTGGCCCATTTGTGTGTGTGTTTGTATTCGTATTTTCCGTATTTCTGGAAACTTCCATACCCGGAGAGGTGCCTTTTCTAGTAAAAAGAAATGCTAACTCGATTAACTTGTCCAGAAATTAAAATTGGATAGAATCGGGCTCTCTCCTAATGTAATATGGACAATTCTCCAAAAAGAAAAACAACAAATTTCCCTAAAATGATTTTTTTTGTAGAATAATTATTATTTTTTAATTTTTTATATAAAAGCTTAGTTATAACTGTTATTTTAAATTGTTTTAAATAATTATTGAAAATAAAAATTCTAAAATTTTTACTTAAAAAAAGATATTGAATACAAATAACTTTTATTTTAAATGATTAATTAAATTAATCAAAATTAAATTATTACATTTTATGTTTTTGCTTATGTTTTTCTAAATTACCTAAAAAAAACATTCATTTCATCTCCACCGTTTATATATATATACATATTTATATTTATGCAGGCGTAATCGAGGCGGACAGCGAGCCAGCACAGCCGATGGGCGATTCCGCCAAGGAACCCACCGAGGAGGAGGTGGACCAGGCCGGCGATCTGCGTGCTCAGGCGGCATCCGCCTATGGCGAACAGAAGTTCGACGAGGCCATCGCCTTGTACACCAAGGCCATCGAGCTGAATCCGGGCAATGCCTTGTTCCACGCCAAGCGCGGCCAGGCTTTCCTCAAGCTGAAGAAGCCGAACGCCTGCATTCGGGACTGCGACAAGGCCCTCGAGCTGAACTGCGACTCGGCCGCTGCCTACAAGTTCAGGGGACGTGCTCGCCGCCTGCTGGGTGACTTTGAGCTGGCTGCCAAGGATTTGCGTCAGGCCTGCAAGCTGGACTTTGACGAGGAGGCCGACGAATGGCTGCGCGAGGTGACGCCCAATGCCAAGAAGATTGAGCAGCATCGCGTGAAGCAGGAACGCCGCCAGGCCGAGCGCAAGATTAAGGATCGCCAGCGGGCTCAGCGGCGGGCACGCAAAGAGCAGGAAAGGCAGAGCGCCAATTTCGGGTTCCCGGGTTTCCCGGGCGGAGCTGGTGGCGGTGGAGGCATGCCTGGCGGCGCGTCCTTCCCGGGTTTCCCGGGCGGAGCTGGCGGCGGTGGAGGCATGCCTGGCGGCGCGTCCTTCCCGGGTTTCCCGGGCGGAGCTGGCGGCGGTGGAGGCATGCCTGGCGGTATGCCCGGTGGCGTCGATATGAGCGAGTTGCTGGGGGCAATGCAGGATCCGGAGGTCGGGGCTGCCATGCAGGTAGGATTCTAGATATTTGTATATATATTTATATATATATACATTTTTATATTCATTCATTTCATTTATCACATTCCAATGTCTATTTTCCCCGCAGGATATTCTCGGCAATCCAGCCAACATATCCAAGTACGTGTCGAATCCGAAGATCTTCAATCTAATCAAGAAGTTCGTTCCCGGCGGCGATATTGGAGCTGCCTTTGGCCAATCGGAGGCCAAATCTGGAGCCGAAGAGGCCAGCGAGCCGAAAACCAAGAAGAAGGATTCCGCCGACTTTGTGGACGATGGCTTGGATTAAGAAACCAAACTATGCAACATGTGGCGATGAAAATAAGTTAACAAAACAAACACAGAAAATAACAACACACACGACAAAGAGCAGGAGCGCGATACATAGCACTGGAAAGGAGGGAGACAGATACGGAAAGATCTAAAAAAAAAAAAAATTTTGAGGAGGAAGGAAGACACAGCTGCTGCCTTAGAACAATTTCCAGCACTTTCTCTTCAAAATACAACAAAAGACATTAATAAAGCCAGTCAACTGCAAACTATTTCTTAACGCAAAGAAAGAAAATATTGCAACATTTGCCTAAATCACCTTTCGTCATGAACAATAAGATTCCTTTCACATCAAGGAAACGCAAAATGTTTCCCTACACTTCAAGCCAAGTCTGTCGGTCGGTCGATCTAGTTGAACTAAAAAAGCTCGATGAGAAACCAAAACGAAAAAACGATGAAAATAAAACGTATATTAAAGTACTAGCCTTAATTAGCGGGATGCTCGAAGACTCCACATAACCCGATCGAAAGCCATATGCAAGCACAGCGAGAACATCATTTGCCTAACAAAATTGTACTGAGTAGGATTTTTGAGTAATACTAACGAATATTGTACTAAGCAAATGCATTTAGCCATCCGATAACACGCCCACGAATCACCTACTCATTCACATACATATATATCCATGTAAAGCATTCATTCAACCAGTGATCGAAACGGAATTAATAATAAACGAGAATCCGAAGTGCTAACGGTGTCTTCCTTTTTGTCAGCAAAATGGGGTCACTGTTTATAATATTCAATCGATTGTTGCCTTGCCCGTCCCTCGGAAAGATTGCATTTCTGACCCAGGGAAATAATGATGAGCTATTGCAATTGTGTTGGATATATTTACTGTGCCCATTTTGGTCAACTTGTTTAATTGTTCTTTTTTTTTTTAACCCTTACAGGGGAATCCTTAAGAGACAAGGTCACGCATAAAAGAGCTCAAATACTATTATTAATATTATTCTACTTGTGAATTTCTTAATTTACACATTAATTAATTAAAATTCGTATTTATCTTACTTGTTATGATGACAAGAGGTCCAGGCTTTGGCCAGAATAACAGAATATCTGTTCTGACGCCAAGCTATAAATTGTCGGTTACTCATGGTGAGCAAAACATTTGCATGTTCTAAGGTTCTGCCCGAAGGCGATCCGCATTGCTGTTGCATTACGTTTCCAGCTAAATGTGGTTTGTTGTTGTTGTTTAAAAGGTTTTCTTCTCTTCTGATAACTGCCAACCACCCACCCACCGTGGGTGGGGGGGCGTTCTCTCTCACATCTCCTACCATCGTCAGCGTCTTTTCCTTGAACTAGCGATGCATTACTCATCAAACTTGGGATGAGTTTGATTTTTGTATAAATGAAACCTAGGAGGAAATATAAAGTTTAACAATGAGGGAATTAATTTTAGGTCCTACAGAAATTCCTAAATTGTGTAAAAATATTTTGAACCCCTTTTTCTAATTTATTTTCAAGGTAATTCAATCCTGCCTAAGCTTGGCTTTCTTTCATGACTTCATTAATGATTTCCAGGGCTACTTTTAATTCATATATTTCGAAATTGAGTACAAACAAGCACCCACTCTCCTCTGGCGTTATCTGCGACGCCGGCAGCGCTGAGTCAGAAGAAAAGTTTGATGAGTTCAACCGTTGAATTCCTTTCCTTTTAATTGCGAATTCAAAGGGGGTGGTGGTCGGGGCATTTGGGGGCGTGGCTGAGGCCAAGTTGCACTTGGAGAGAGCATTACAAATATTAAGGCTGGCGGCTACGGCTCCCACTTCGGCTGCGTCCCTCGCCGGATGACATCATGACGTCAGGCTACATTTATACCGCGCGATAGCCAGTCAATTCAGCGCTGTCGCCGCCGCCTTTCAGCAAAAGCACATCGCAACTTGTTGGCGTTTTTACTTGCCTTGCAGATACCGTGTTCTAGGGGAGGGTAGCCTCGACCATGTCGTCGTACATATATTATAGAAATAAATCTATTTGTTAAAAAATGACTCAGCAGTGTACCTTTCTTTTCTCTTTAAGATTCTACAGAATGTAGATTAAACGAAACGCTTTCGTTTGCTATTGCTTGTACATTGCAAGCAAAGCGGTTAAATATTTAAATGCGAATATTTACATTCATGTGCATTGGATTCTTTCGGAAAGCTAAGAGCTCAATATTAAACTTTTCTGATTCTGCCTTTCAACAAGGTTTTAATTGAAATTGTTAGCACTACCCATTGCTTGTACATTGCAGGCAAATTGGTGAAGTGAGAGCGGGAGGTAGAGAATACTGTTCTTGCATCTAAAACTAAGACAGATCGGTTCAATTTAATTTTTAAATCAACTTTTCAACCGCCAATTGAGCCAACGAGCTTTCCAGGGTATCAACCCGTTGGGCTGCAGTAACCCCTTGGCTACCAAAGGCCTTCTGTGCTACCGTTTTGTTTTGTTTTCGTTCGCCTCTGCCGCCGCCGACTGCTCAGTCGGCGTGCTAGCAAAAAGGCGAAGCAGCTTTTGCTTTTCAGTTTTCGGTTTCAGTTTCGTTTTCAACGTGCCCGCGAAAAGACGCAAAAAGCTAGCAGTTCGAGCTACCAGTTGGCCGTATCCTACGCCGATTTTCAAAAAAAAAGTAAGAGCCAGCTCCACACACATCGAGTGCCACTATATAGATATAGATTCGCTGGGACTATACCATATATACGTATGTACAAGCATAGGTGATTTTTGTTCGGTTTTTTTTTTGTTTTTTGTTTGAAGGAGAGCGTGAGAACAGCATTTTGGGGAATTGCGAACCCCTCTGACAGACGACGACGTGCCATAAAATGTTATTTTTCGTTTAAGTATTTCCACATTAAAATGCATTATTATTGGACGCGATGATATCATTGTGCTTCCAGCAACCGAAAAATGGAGGGCCAATTTGAGAATTCCTATAGGCCAAGTACATGGGCTTTTCGCCTTGATTGGAGGTAGTGATGCCATGCCCGATAGGCGTCGGCGGCGGCACTCTCCGGTCTCGTCTTTCATCTCTTCAAAGCGAAGAATTCGATGGCTTCTCTCACCTTTACATAGGCCCAGAGACAACCTGTTGCCATGAATATTTTTGGCGTGATATCATGAGTTAGCCCAGTTCCCCCCCAACCCCATTCTCCCCCCCGTTCAACAGGCGGAAATCCGCCGCCTAATCAACATACAAGACTGATTTTGTTAACAAAAAAAAAACAAAACACACAAAAAACAATATAATGTCGCACATGGTTTTGTGTTTTGGTTTGACGTTCTAAAAATTCTGAAATTCTTTAGGGGGCACACCCCTTTGCCATCGTTTCGATACGAACTTCACTGAATTTTGATGAGCATCATCGTCGTCATTATCATTGTATTCTTCATGGTCGGGCCTGGGGTCTGTAACTTATTGCGTCACTCGATGGCGTCATCGTCTTGAGTAATGCGCCGCCGATTAGCACCGAACAGAAGCCACTTGGGGAAGGTCTTTAATCCCATTCAAGCCAAGATCTCCAGGACGCTTGGTTGTTATTGGAATATATTTGGGGGGAAATTGAGTAAAAGAAGGGTTCGAAAACATTTTTTTTTAAATCGATTTGTGAAAAGATTTAATATT
>JAEIIL010022136.1:0-38248 GCA_018905715.1 Drosophila lini
TAAAAGCTACATTAAAATATTTGTTATTTTAATTACAGGGCTAAAAAAATTAATTGAAATCGTAAATTAATTTATATATAGGTGGGTATAATCCTTTATTTCTTATAGTTAGTTGAAAAATAAAAATCGATTTATCGCCCGTCGATTATAAAATCGATAGAGAGCTCTAGCGCGTAGAACAATTGCATTGCGGGCTGTAACTGCATTTTATTATTTTATTTATTATAGTGTGCTGCGTACGACAAACATTTGTTAATCCGCCGCACACCGCAGCAGCCAGAAAGCAGCAATGAAAACTGTCCTGAAGCCGTGAAACAGCCAGTGCGAACCAGAAACTGTGTCGCCATCGCCTGTGTGTGTGGGTGCAAAAATAAATGCAAATTGTTGTAAAAATGCCGTGCTTTGGTGTGCGTGTTGATAAGTGCAATACGCAAAAGTAAGAACATTGAGGCATAAATTTCGTATAATTCGCAGCAGCGGAAGCTCCCAGAGGTACGTGCGAAAGATATGTACATATACATATATCTGCTTCAATTCGACCAGCAATCAAATTAAGTTCTAATCAAATTGTTTACCAACTAAAAGCACAAAGGTGTGTGTGTGTGTGTTTGTGTGTGCCGAAAGTGCAAGTGCTGGGCTGCTGGGCCTACATAGGGTTAAAGATGACGGGCTTCAATCATCCGTTTTTTTTTATATTATTTTTCCCTGCGATGTGGGCCAAGTTTGCCGGGGAGAGGGAGAGCAAGAAGTGGGGGAACTCCAAGATCCCCACTTAGAATGCCTGTGTATGTGTGTGTGTTTGGTAACGGTGCTTGTGACCGTTTTCGCAATGGCAAGAGAAAATCAATAAAAGCTGGCAAAATTGAAAAAAGTAGACATACGACAAAAGGCGAATAAGAAGACTCAAGATTCTCCCCAGACTCGAAAGATTCCCATGTCGCATCTCTGCTAATTATGCTAATATGCTGGCGTGCTCTACAAATGCCCCGCCGAAACCGGAATTACTTGGCAAGTTCGCACTTGTTTGGCATGAGAGATGGCTCACTTAGATCCTTGGATCTAAAAATAAATATAATAAGGTTTAAATTCACGGGGAATGAACCTGATATTATCATTCAAATTTGTTGGTTTATTTTACCAATTTTGTAGCATACTTTGGGGCACAATTTCAATGGATTTTTAAACCATATCCTTTCCTGTGGCAATCCTTAACAATTTAGTCTTTATTTTTCATTTAAATATTAAAAAAATAAATAAATAAAAATGTATCTTGCTTATAAAATAAATATAAAGAATTGTAATAAAACCAGAAGAAAAATTGAACAATCTTATAATTTCCATTACCTAAAATGTATTTTTATTTCCCCCACTATCACCCTCAATATGTATTAAGAACTTAATTTCTAAGATTATTGTTACATATATCATGTGATAATTAAATGCTTCTTAAACAAAGAACATGGAATGAATTTGTGGAGTCAATGTCCTTTGATGTGCGTAGCTGAAGTATTATTTGAATAATCCTGCGAAATATATCATGATCATCCCAGCAGCGGCCAACCGCTCGCAGAGTGCCTTTCTTAATTGTTTTGTTATTGTTTTGGATTTAAAGAAGTTCCCAAAATAGACTGCAAGCTTGCCGAACAGATCGGACAATGGATTCGCATGCACGCAGGAATAAGCTCTGATTGCTTGTTGTGGGCCTTTGGATTGATGGCAGATATTTTTAGTGCAGTCCCCCAATTAAGTTCAATTAGAGAGAGAGACGGCCAAGCGAACTTATCACTTGACTTCCTGCGTAGCAAGTGGAACACACACAGAGAGGGGTCAATGAATGGCGGCGATAAGTGCGAGTGGGCCCAATAGATTTCTTAGGATAACGATACCCCCCTTATCTTATGGCTCTGGGACTTGAGTTTCTTGATAAAAACTCTTGAGTTATATTGTGATAAACTTGAAGAAACTTAAATGTACGGAAAACAGAAATCTACAGACTGTATGTATGTATTTTGATTTTTCTGTGTTTACCCTAGAGTCTAGACTATTAAGTCAACACCCATAAATAACACACAGTTCCTACTTTTTATAAAAAAGTTCTTGTTGTCTATCGAATTATTTAGGAAAATTATTAAAATTATAATAGCTCGGGGGTATACACATCTTAAATGTGTTTAATTTTAAATTTAAAAAATTGTTTCTACTTTTCAGAATTTAAGCAAATCCCCAGACCGAAAATGGATAACGAGCAGCCGCATCAAGAGTTGGTCAAGTGCGTCCTAGTGGGTGACACGGCGGTGGGCAAGACACGACTGATCTGCGCACGGGCCTGCAACAAGCATGTCTCCCTGTCGCAGCTACTCTCCACACACGTGCCGACCGTGTGGGCAATCGATCAGTATCGCATATACAAAGATGTAAGTTAAAGCACCATTCCTGGCCAAGTTATCCCATTAAACCCTACCTTTCTCTCATCTTGAAAGGTACTTGAGCGGTCTTGGGAGGTGGTGGATGGGGTAAATGTCTCACTTCGTTTATGGGACACATTCGGGGACCACGACAAGGACCGTCGCTTTGCCTACGGCAGGTTTGTAATCCTCTTAAGTGAATATAAGTTGTAGGCGAACCTAATGTTCAATTTATTGTAACAGATCCGATGTGGTGTTGCTGTGCTTTTCCATTGCCAGTCCGATTTCCCTGCGCAACTGCAAGATGATGTGGTATCCGGAAATTCGCCGCTTTTGTCCGGATGTGCCCGTCATCCTAGTTGGCTGCAAGAACGACCTGCGCTATATGTATCGCGATGAGAATTATCTGTCGTATTTCGGCGAGAAGGGAACCTTTGTTCGGTGCGTAAAGAGCTTACAGGTTTTAGCCGGTTTTCGATGCCATTTCTTTGTAATGTATTTGGGTAAAAAAACTATTTTTAGCGTTGAAAAAATCGGCTTGTAAGCGGTTTCTGTGATTCAATTTAAATTGTTAAAATGAGTAAACAGTTTTATTTGTTAGTTTAGAACTTTAACAAGTATTTAAAACTGTCTTTATTTAAATCTCAGATTTTTTTGCCATTATAAATCATAACTTACCCATTTTATCAATTTTATAGAGCCGCCCTGAAGAGCGACCTGGTTATGCCCGACGAGGCGCGGGCCGTGGCCAAGGAGCTGGGCGTGGCCTACTACGAAACGAGCGTCTTTACCTATTTCGGTGTAAACGAAGTATTCGAGAATGCCATACGATCGGCGTTGATTGCCCGGCGACAGCAGCGCTTCTGGATGACGAACCTGAAGAAGGTGCAGAAACCGCTGCTGCAGGCACCGTTCCGGCCACCGAAGCCACCACCACCAGAGGTCACCGTTATGGTGGGCCACTACCGGCAGGACATTTACAATATGTTCCTTTCGCAAGCCTACACCGATCTCGTTTTGGTCGCTGGCGCCGGCACCAAGTTCGCCGTACACAGGTTCATGCTGGCTGCCGCCTCCAGCATCTTCCAGCGGCTTCTAAGCACGGAGCTGAGCGACATGGGCGGTCGGAGCAGCAGCGAATCGAGCATGGTCAGTTCCACGTTCGGAGAGGCCACCATAGCGGACTTCAACGACGACACCGAGTCCCTCATCCGCTATGAATCACGCACACAACGGTATGTGACAGCCTAGCTCCTGATCTTGCCCACCTTAATGCCTACCCTCTTAGCATGTGGGAGCACTTGAAGCGTCGCTCCAGCTATCAGGCCCTGCCCCTGATGGAGTCCAAGCGCTCCAACGATTTGTACAGGGAGCTGCATCATCCGGTGCTGCAGAGCATCCGGCTGGTGCACGTGGAGAATCAGCGCGGTGTGAACGGACTGCAGACCATTGTCACCCTGAGCAAGCTCATCTCGACGCAGGCATTGCACCAGTGCCTGAGATTTATATACACCGGCACCATTGACAAGGATTGCAACAATCTGCAGGTGAGTTTCGGCGACAGAAGTCTCTCCAATTTATAGTATTTAAATCTCAGTTATTACAGGAAATAAGAGAGGCTGCCGATCTCTTAGAGCTGCCGCAACTGACACACCTACTGGCCAGGCCACAAACCGTCATGGATAGCTGCTCCAGTGATGAGCCCAATCCGCACATTTGTCTTGTAAGCTACAAAGCAATTCTACAAATAATTTACAGATTTATTAAAGGCTTCCATTGCAGCGCATCAAAGAGAGCATGGAGCGACATTGCATTGGCGACGGTTGCTTCAGCGATGTAACCTTTGAGTTGGACGACGGCCTAATGAAGGTAAAGTCCTTCGGAGAGCTGTAAAACTAAGTAGGAAGGAAACTAAGAGCTTCTGATTAATTACAGGCACACAGGGCGGTGCTGGTGGGTCGTTGTGATGTCATGCGAGCCATGTTGCTGGGTGATTTTCGGGAGGCGCATTCTAATGTGGTAATTAACTGATTCGATGTAACCCCTTATAAAATTTTGAAAAAATGTGTACACATTTTTTGTGGCTAAAGTTAACTTATTAAATTACATACAATTAAATATGACATCATTTAAGGAATTTTGTGTTGAAGTTTGTATTGGAACCCCTTTAAATTCACAAAATTAATAAATCTTAAACTCGTTGCAGATCGTATTCCCTGGCGTTACAATCTACACATTCCACAAGCTGCTGTGTTACCTGTACACTGACCAGATTCCGCCAATATCGGCCGTCAAGTGCCTGAATCTGCTGGAGCTGGCCAATCGTCTCTGCCTGCCGCGCCTCCTCAACCTTGTGGAGTGTCGCGTTATAGAAGATCTCACATTAATTTCCCAGAACGAAACCAATGAAACGGTGGATCACTGTCTAAAGCTGCTGGAGCCAGTAAAGGTAAGGGAAACTATCACCAGGGATGTGGAATCTAACTAATCTATGTATATGTTTATGCAGCTGCACAACGCACATCAGTTGGCCGAGTGGTGCATGTCGTACCTGTGCGTCAATTACAACCTTATTTGTAAGTTCTCACTCAAGGGCCTTAAGGCTCTGCATCAGGATAATCAAGAGTATTTGCGCGAGCATCGCTGGCCGCCGGTGTGGTATCTGAAGGACTATGACTACTACCAGCGATGCCTAAACGAGCTGAACAAGGAGCTAAAGCTGAAGAGCTCGCGACGAGAGTCGCCGAGCGATGACGAGGGATGCCTGTGCTTCACAGGAGGTAAGCGTAGAGTTTCTCTTGTAGCCTTAGCTGCTCCACATCCCACCAGCACACACACACACACACTTGACATCCCAGACCCGAAACAGCTCAGGTTTTAGTTTCTTCTCTAGAAGTATGTGTATCTGCGGGCCCTGGAATAAATCCCAACTGAGCGAGCGGTTTGTACTCGTAGCTAGGTGTCTGTCTCGTTATGGTTGTTTTCCTTTCCTCCTTTTGTTTTTCTTTACCTCATTTACAACTACAACTCCACCATCATCATAATATTAATGTCCGAAATTGGGTCAAAGTATTCTCTTGCTGGCTGTTAGGCAAATCGAAGCGCAGCCATGGAGACGGAGGGAATGGAACCGTGGAGAACAGCAACGCGGATAATCAAATCTTCAACAGTGCCGGCAACTCGATCAACCACATCGACTTGGAGGCGGATATGGACCTGAATCTCTGACACCCAGCCCTCGGGCAAGGAAGGTGCGTTTACTATAGTAGAAGCAATAAATATATATGCCTGAAAATAATTTGATTTTTCCCCAGATCACTGCGCTTCATTGTGATCCTGCCGGTCCTGATCTGTTTCATTTGCACGATTTTAAGTATCCTGATACTTTTCCAAATTCACACATAACAAACCTCAAGGACACACCATGGGGATCGCGAGGGGCTTCTGACATTACGCATTATCCAGTGGAGCGCAAATTTGCCTTAGTGATTACTAAATACACAAGTCCAACATAGAACAAGGGAGTACGTTCTGCAGTGCTTCGGATTTCTTATATTTATACGCCTGAAATATAAGCATAAATGCAAGAGCATAGGACGAGCATGCTGCACATGCACCTCGGCGCTCGTCGCTGTATTGCCTTACGATATATGCAGGTGTGCACACTTATCTTCGGATCGGGGGCAGGTGTGCACATCCCTATGTCTGTACCTTTACCTAAAACATGTATGTAATATATATTTTTGAATTCCTACTTACTTGGAAACATTTGTCTAGCCATAGCTATAAGCGAGTACTTTAACAATAAGGAAGCATTTTGTACAGAATGATAGAATAAAGCAATTACGAACAAAACAAACTATTTAAAATGGTATAATAACTATATTTTATCAAAAAACACAAACACATTCAATTTGTATAAACATAAAACAATTTGAGCACACATCTCAAAGCTCTTGGGCTGTTCTCAAGGTCCTGACGCTCGACTGCGACACCGTTCCATCCTCGACCTCGAGGTCTTTCAGCATGGCAATCACCTCCTCGTCCGTGATCACTACCTCGGGCCTGTCATTGTTATTGATAAACGCTATGGGACTGGGAGAAGCTGGCTTGGCCGTTTCGCCGCACAGTTCACGCAGCTCCCTTTCGAGCTGGTCATCATCTTGGCTCACACCTTCCACCACAGAGTTGTTGGACATGACGTCCTGGACTTCCCGATGCTGATCCAAACTTTCCCGCACATCGGCCAAAACCTCGTCGACATTGTCGTACTTGAGGCCAGAGTCCGAGAGCACTTTTTTCAAGGTGTTCGAGCCGATCTTATAGGCGTCCAGCACAACGCCACTGTTCTGGGCCTCGTCCACGCTGGACAGCAGGGATTCAATGTTGTGCAGGGCGAGGCTGCGGCGCTCTAAAGAAAGAAAATTATATATAAATATCCAAACTTGGGCAGGTTCTTGTACTTGCCATGATTCTTTTCCAGGAGATGCCTCTTTCGGAGATAAGTCTTGGCCATTTGTCGCTTGTTCTCCTTCAAGTACTGGCGCGCCTTATTGTCGTTGATCTTGATATCCTCCTCCAAGCTCTCCAACTGCTTCAGTAGCTGGGCTTGGGTGTTCTGTAGGTTGTGGACAGCATGATCCTCTTGGCTGATGTTGAGATCCTCGCCTTGTTTTTCTACACAGAAATTTTGCAAATAAAATAATTTCTCTTTGGAGATTTTATGACAAAACTCACTGGGTATTTTCACCAAGTGAATTTGGCGCAATCCTTTTTCAGTTTTAAATTCCAGACCAACGATTTGACGAACATTTAGGGAGATCAGGCACGCACAGTAGTCTTTGTCGGATTGGATCCGAATCTGCTGCGCCTTGCAAAGGGATTTGAAGGCATCGAAATGCAGGAGTTTTCCACTATTCTCAGGCAGGACTTTTTCGGTTATAAGATCGCAAGTGCTCTGTAGGAGTTAAAAGTATAAAACAAAGTATATCCAGCTATGAACATTATTACCTTTAAGACATCTAGATGAATCCATTCGACAGTGGCTGCCGCCTCCAGGTCCTCAGCTACCACACTGTGCTTGATCTTCGACCAGCTCCACGATAGGGGGCGTTTCACAAGGCTGTTCACCAGCCAGCCGCTCCAGGAATTCGCCGGATCGTGCTCGAACTCTGCGCGAGATCGGATCAGTTTCCGCTGCTGCATCTCTGATATAACCGTGTCCAGGCAGGCGGGCAGTTGCTCTCCACGCATGAACTGCAGCTGCAGATCCCGGAGGCAGAAGACCGGTCTGCCGCAGAACTTGAGGTAGTCGGCGATGAGTTCCTTCCAGAAATTCATCTTGGCGTCATAGTCATCCGAGCTTAGCTGGCGCGATCGGAACATGGCGAACTGCACTTGCATGACGGCGTTGTCCTTCCAGCAGGGTGGAAGCTTAAATTCGCCATTTCCCGGGACGCCGTTTGCGAGGCTCATCCTTAAAATTTGGGTCTTTTCCCGAGTCCTACAAATTGCGCGTCTTTGGCTTGTTTTTTTTTTTTTGTTTTTTTCATCAGCTGGGAGGCAGTGTTGAAAAGGACTGAAACATTTCCACAGCTTGTAAACAAAATTCGAATTTGTCTGTTATTTTTATATTAAAAAGGAAGCTCGACAGAAAAAAATTTAATTTTTAGTTTTATTTCTTTAAATTTTTAAAAGTCTCTAAAAGATAACTATAGCCACTTAATTATATAGAAATATTCAACAAGTGGTTGTTTACATAAATGTTATAATTGAAAACAGAATACATTTTTTATTAATTTTAAATATTTTTAGGAAATTTAATTCCATTTCTTAAGATTTAAGAACTCCATGAATAATAAATAAATGAAAACATTTCCTTCTTCCCTGTGACCTCTTTTCCAGCACTGCCGATAGCTTGGATATCGATTCGATTTCTCCCATCCCCAATCAGCTGTTCCAAATTCAGGCTACTTCGATTAACAACTTCTGGCGAAAATTTTGTTTTGAAGTTTTTTTGAGTGTGCATGTAATTGGATTCGTTTCGCCTCGACTTGCCATTGGGAATAGCCACCATTCCGTAGGACTCCGGGCATGCATGGAGCAAGGAGCTAACTTGGCCGCGCAAGGATTCCCGCAGCATCGATGAGAGCAGAATACCAGCAGCATCAGCCTCAGACGCACACCTCGGCCCCCTGAGTCACGTTCTTGGCCTTCGTTTCGCCACGGATCACCAACCGCCAGCCGGAGTTCCGCTCTCTCCGCGATAAGATCTCTGCGTCAAAGTCTACCCGCTGCCACACTGCTCCGCTTTCCCCGGCAGGTTCTTGATTGCAGCAGAGCTCAACGTGCGTGTGACTCTTTGGATTCTCCATTGTTCTGCGGTGGAGTGACTGCATCTTGCAAATCATCATGATGGGGGATGACGATCGGATCAGCCTGCGCAATCAGTTGGCGAGGGGTAAGTGGAGATTTCTGGTGCGTCTGTAATACAGACAATCTCTCGAAGAGTTCCATAGGTTCGAGGCTTTTGTTCCAATTTGTTTTTTAATTGTACAGATAGTTGAAGTCATTGATTACTTGCAGTTTTTTGTTTGTTTATTAATTATTTAATGTTGACTTGAAGATGATGAAAAGTCGAACAGGTCTTAAAAGATATTTTGAAATAGATTTATTTTGAATATTAAATTCATCAAAGATATAGTACTATATGGTACTAAATGATCTCTTAAAAATTCACATTATCCTCGTAAGAGTATAATTTTTTAGTGAACTTTCGATACGTTTGATTTATACTGTTTATTTATGCAATTTGTGACTAGAAAGAAAGTTTCTTTGTATTAATTAAATATTTCAAAAACTTTAGATTTTAAGCGGGAAAAATGCCTACAATGCTTGGGGCCAAAATCAAGCTCTCTTAAATTTGTTTAAGTTTTTTTAATAGTCAAATTAAAGGGTTTGGCAGAATTTAATTCAGAAAGAGTATTCTTTTGTATACCCCATTTAATAAAAGAATAAAATTGGCACTATGCCTGTCAATGAACGGAATTCACTTGAACCAACCCGAAAATTGCCTATTCAGCAATTTTCGATTATAATTGCCTCATATTTTTTTATGATTGTGATCTACATACTCGAAATCATGAATGATACCCTACTTAAGCCGAATCGACTTATTTTATGCTGTGTGTGATAAGATTAAACTAAATAACATACACATGCAGCTCACCAAGAATCAGTAATTCTCTCGATCTCAGCTCTCTGATTTTTGGAGAGGTTTTTGGAATTTGCACAGGCCATTTCTAATCGTTATCTGAACCGCCTCCACTTCAGACTTAGCACGCCCTCTGTGCCTGGAGAGAGATACAGTGCGAGTGGGGAGAGCGTGGAGGCGACGATGGTCACAGTCCGGACTATGCAGAAGCTAGGAATTTTTCCAAGAGCACCCAGAGCAATATGCAAACGCAGACGGACGTAAGAGCCGCCAAACCACAGACGTCGTAGGGTTCACAGTGGGTCGACGCTGCTCTGACAGTGTTTTTTAAATGTGTTTTCGTAATGATTAAGTTCGGTTCGACGCTGGCCGCTCATTAATACGACTCTATACATATGTGTGCCTGGCCTGTCTGGATGTATGTTAAGAGCTTATACATATGCGAAAGCCGCGACGCAGACGCCGCCGCCGCCGTCGATGCCACTGCGACAGTAAAATTTCATTCAAACGCGTTTCACGTCTGTTTTCGAACGGTCAACAAACGGATGGGATCGGATCGCGCGATCGCCAGTCGCCATCGCAGCTCACAATAGCGATTTAGAAACCTATGAACTAAGCAAACAGACCGCCAATGGTCCAGCAGCTCCACCAGCTTTACTGCTCCCCCGCCTGTGATAAGTGCCCGTCTCCAAACTCTCGCAGTTAGCTCCCTTTTCGTGAAAAAAAGAAACACATAAAGGCCAGAAAATGAAAGTCCCCACGCGCAGCAACTCGAAATATTCATTCAATTTGAAAATATTCAAATTGCATAACGATAAGAAAACGACAACTAGCACCAGCGCCAGCACCAGTCCACCAACCTCACCTGTGATCTCAGCGAAACGGAACTCATGGCGCGCTTCGTGGCGTTCGGCTTTGGGCAGCGGTTCCAAGTCCAGCAAATCCATCCATCAGACCCCTTCCTACGTTGAGCCCGATCCGATTGACGAGCTCGAGCGAAGCAGTTGCCACAGCTCCTGCTCCTCCTTGTTTCCCGCCATACAGATTCCGCAAGGCGATGAGCTCATGTGTAAGTCTTGTGTTGTAGGAAAGATTGTCTTGTACGAGGATTTTTGATGTGTTTTAATAGGTTTATTATTTCTTAATGTTAAGCTTTGCAAATATTTACAAAGTTTTGAAATTTCGGTTGCTTAAAGGGTTTAAATGTTTTGTTTAAAATGTTTTAAACTGTTAAAGAAAATAATCAAGAAAAATAGTACATTTTTTTTAAATATTTGTAGAGTAAAACAACCCAAAGTTAGGTCAAAAAATCTTCAAAAGTTTTCTTTACCAAAATCCTGGTATTAGTCATAGCTTATTAGTAACCACATTGGTTGTTAAGGACATTCACGAAAGGAAAGCTAAATACACACTTGGGTCAATGTCTAAGGATAGGATGTTGTTTTCAATGAAACAGATTATAAAATTAAATTTACCTCGTAAATAATACATTTTCCTAAACCTAAGTTAGCCAACCTTAAAATTTACAATATTGAGCTAGCAAGAAAGAAACATTAAAAGAATTAAAAAGTACATATTAAACCCAAGATAGGAATCACCGGCGTTTTTCTGGCTTCAAGCATAAAACTCGTCAAAGATTAAGTGTGAAATATGTGTACAAAAATAGAGTGCAAACGAAGTGAGGATGTTTGATTAGATATACCCACAGTGAGGCGTACCAGGGGACCTCGGGAAATGTTAATCGAAATGTGAAGATCGAGGTTGATCTTAGCGGGAACATACAAGTGTAGTTAGTAATGGCGGTGAAGTGGTGCTCACCGAATGGTCAATTCCCTGGTCAAATCGGGCAATTCCACGAGCCGATAAGCGACGCGCCTCGGAGGGCAGATAAGGAAGGTGTGTTTACCCCACTCACCTGCGCACATGCGTTGGATCCCCGATACTTTTTGATTCGGTTCCCCATTTCGCCAGTGTTCAGCTGTTTACGGCTAATATGTTATCCGGCAGCCAGTCAGAGTCAGTTAAAGGCATCGACGTGTCGCGCTTGGTTGTTGTGGCGGCAGCGGCGTCCCCGTAAAATGTTTCCGGTTTAGGCAATCTACATACACAGTCGAACGAGTGCTCGTAATGAGCTCCAGGCAATAGACACAATCGCAGCCACATTCGATCCACGCGGAGGCGAAAGCTCCGGAGCTGTGAACTACACCTAAAAAATAAATACGCATCGCGGCGAGTGTAGGGGCTTACTAACAGTGACTACATCGTGTGTTTTGTGCAGCAGCAGCGGATTCTATACTCGAACGGAATAAACCAGCTCGTAGTTTCCAGCTCTTCACCTCTGCACCTCCCAGAGTTACATCATGCCGGAGGCGTTGCATTTTACATCGATCTTTGATCTCATAATCAAGAGCGGTGCGTTCACAGTTCACAGTTTATACTCAGTTTAAGGGAAACTATTGGAAAATTAAAAGCAATATTTTTATGGGGATAAAGGTGCTCTCAGTGCTCAAAGTGGCTGGAAAGACTCCCCTGTTGATGCTGATCTAGAATATATATGATTTATGGGGTCCGAAATGACTCCTCCATTGCTTGTCAAGTTTCTGACTAAAATTATATACCCTGTAAGGGTATAGAAAATAAAACCTATTCAGTGAAATTCTTATCTAACACATTTGACCAAGCTACAGCTATCACAACCACAAATAACAACCATAATTTATAAAATGTAATTGCTACAGCTTGTTGTTTGCCTTGTAAGCACAAGAATTTTGCAAATAGTCAACATTTAATGCAAGAAGTTAGTTTTTCATACTCCCTACTACTACTAGTTTCCCTTAGCCAACATCCACTGTATATGATAAACCGATAATGTGAAGTACACGCGATACAACAAACCTTTGGCATACTATATATACCTGTATTTGTGACACAGTTTGGCGCACCGATTGGCCGATTCGATCTTGACACCGTGAACATGAACATGAACCGCTTTCAAACATTTATTTAGCAGCGTTCGATTTCTTTACTTTGCTCTTGTAATGTTTGGAAACTCGTCTGTCTGTGACGAAAGTTGCTCCGGATGAGGTGGTTTAGTGTCGCAGTTGGAGCAGGCATGCTTTCCGAATGTGGCCCAGCTTAAAAAGTACAAAAAACCTATCAAAATCTGACAGTTTTATTGTTTCATTACCAAAATTGATCTGTTTACTTTCGTCTAGTTTTGGGGAAGATGTTAGGCCCAAAACAATGTATTCGTTATATCTGTGATTGCCTCCCCATCAAAGGTGTGCACAGGTGTGTCATTGTCAGGTTGTGATAGAGCCAATTTGGAGCTATTATGCTGCTCTATTTGCAAGAAATTTTCTCTGCCTAATTTTATTTTTGAACTCTTGTGCTCTTTCAGCGATGCCATGGTTTGGCATGGACATTGGCGGAACCCTCACGAAGCTGGTGTACTTCGAGCCCAAGGATATAACGCCCGATGAGCAGGATCGCGAGGCGGGCATTCTGAGGAATATACGGCGTTACTTGACCAAAAACTCGGCATATGGCAAAACCGGACACCGAGACACACACCTACAGGTGAGATAGTGATCATGATGACCCGAAAGCAGCTATAGAAATGTGGAATGTGGCTGTGCGATTTTGTAACAAAGCCCGCTCTGACGCGGGGCCATTAGCATCTCGGGCATTATCATCTAAAATATTATCAATCCCAGCAGGCGCGAGTCGCGATATTTGTGCCTCATCCTCCCAGTCAGTCAACAAGCCAGGTCGGAGAGGGTCGTCTGCTGATTCCACAATGTTCAAGTGACCTTCGAAAGCACGGAGAGAAATTGAGATAGGCTGTGCTCGATTCCATTCATAAATAGACATGATCTTGGCCAGCGATTGTCCACTATGTAAACTTGACTAAAGCTAAACAAAATGGAATTTCGTGAATTTTACCACCGTGTACATAACGCTTATCTTCCACAAAATAAGATTCCTGTGTTTACTTTTCAAGCCAAGTGATTCACCTGAAAATGATTTGTGAAATGTTTAAATAGTGTAGCATCCGTGAGCTCAGAAATAGGTCATTCGGTTTTATTTTTAGCAAAAACAAACCATATCTTAAATTAAAGATGTTTACGAGTGGAGTAGGTTTTAAAAGCTTGCTTTTTATCCATTCCTCTTTATGAAAGGTAAACCGAGCTATTTATTTATATAATTCCCTTGAATACTATTATTTTAATTATCTAAATTAAATACCCAGGGGTTAATGCCCCGCGCAGGGTTAGGTATTATTCAATTTCGCACCTTTCTGGCTAACTAAGTACGTCAGTTCACACAGAACGAGGGCTTCTTCCTGGACTTTGGATACTGGAAATAATATAATGTATATATAAGCTTTTACCTTAGAAACACTTTAGTGACGTGAACGTTGGATTTTGTAATTGCGTTTTAGGTTTTTTTTTTGTTGTTATTTTATGTTACTTTTGCGAGCAAATTTCCATATGGCAATAGGAATGATATAATCCAGGAAAAGCTAAAAGGTGCTCTTGGAAATGAACTTGGAATATTATAAGCTTAGACAAGAAAGAAAGCTATAAGTTAAAATTTGTTCAGACTAGATCGACTCGGCTGTTGATGCTGATTAAAAATATTCATAATTTATAGGGTCCTTCACGTCCTGGATATCTTTTTACTTAAACTGAAACTATAATACCCTTCAAGCTTTTAACTTGTGAGGGAAACAATATAAATGTTTGTTTTTAAGAATAAAAATAATATATACTTAATCCTCCATTAATTTCTTTCCTTTCCAAAGATGGACAACGTTGAGATCCGCAAGCGACGGGGCTCGCTGCATTTCATTCGCTTCCAGACCACCGACATGGGCAACTTCCTGTCGCTGGCCAAGCAGAAGGGCATGGCCGAGCTGGTGACCACGGTCTGTGCGACCGGCGGCGGGGCCTTCAAGTTCGAGCAGGATTTCCGCGATCAAGTGAACATGAAACTGGCCAAATTCGATGAGCTGGATACGCTCATCAAGGGCATACTCTTTGCTGACCTGCACAATAGCACCGAGTGCTACTACTACGAAAATGCACGCGACATTCTGTAAGTGCCAATCGGGCTAAGAGAGTCCATGAGAGTCATGGCTAACAAATAGTTTCCGTTTCCAGGAAAAGCGAGAAGCGGCAGTTTAATTTCTCGCAACCGTTTCCTTTCATTTTGGTGAATGTGGGATCCGGAGTCTCCATCCTGGCTGTCTACGGACCCGACAACTACAAGCGCATTTCGGGCACAAGGTGAGTGGGGATCTCTTGCTCCTTGTTCTCTTTTTCATTGTCTTTAAATTGGACTTTCAGCTTGGGCGGCGGTACATTCCTGGGACTGTGTTGTCTACTTACCGGCTGCACAACCTTTGAAGAGGCTATCCAGCTGGCCACCAGGGGCGACAATCGAAAGGTGGACAAGTTGGTTAAGGATATTTATGGCGGCGATTACAACCGCTTTGGCCTGCCAGGGGATTTGGTTGCATCAAGGTAAGAAAGCTGGCTTTAAAAAAGAAACTAACAATTAATTTATTACGTATACGTCTCATTTCCAGCTTTGGCCAGATGCACATCAATGACAAACGTGGCTCAGTGTCACGTGAAGATCTGGCCAATGCCACTCTGGTCACCATAACGAACAATATAGGCTCCATAGCCAGAATGTGCGCGCTGAATGAGAAGATCGATAGGGTAAGCTTCACCTGATTCACATCAATCAGTCTTTAATTAATCATTTCCCTATCCCGCTAGGTCGTCTTTGTGGGCAACTTCCTGCGCGTTAATCCCATTTCCATGAAACTGCTGGCCTATGCCATGGAGTTCTGGTCAAACGGCACAATGAAGGGTTTGTTCCTGGAGCACGAGGGTTACTTTGGAGCCCTGGGCTGCCTGTTGCAGTTTAACGGGGAGCTGGCTGCAGCCCTTCAAGACCCCGCGGCGGATGATTGCGAGGGAGGTGTGCGTCCGGATGACACGACGACACCCTCGCCGGCGGATGTGCCGCCGGAGAAGTCGTCACTGGACAGCAAACACTCCACTAGATAGTCGCTGTAACCGTCACATGTCCCCGCATGTACAGTAGACATAAGATCTATGATCTAATGATCCTTTGCAGTTCATCTCTCCGGTATTTATCGTACTCCTCTTTCTCGGCTTTAACTGTTAACCATGAGAACGCACAAATTGTAAATGCATGAAGAAATCACTGAGTGGATAAAGAGAGTGCCTGGTGTGTCCTACGTTCGTGTTGTAACCCTCGGTAGTGTTTAGTTTCTTTTCTACAGTGATAGTTGGTTAGCTAGCGGAAAAGTATTACAAATACTTGACTATAAAAACCGCACAAGAACAGCTCTAACGAAACGCCCATAATATATTCATGCATATTACGTCTAAGTTTTTGTTTAAGTGGATGTGTTTTAAAGTTTCATTTTCTTAGCGCATAAGTTTGTGGTCATATGTTATGATATAGGATCCAATTTGTCGGCAGGTCAATAAAAAACTTGTTTAAAACAAAGCTGACGATTCTTTGCAATGTTATTTCGGTTTCTGGCCGAGTCCTTCCTTAATCAAGTTTCTAAAATCAAAAGAAAAGTTAATAGAAATAATAATGAGAGCCAAAAGCTTGGCCAATCTTAATCTAGATTATGTTCTTTATGGTTCCACCTTTTAATTTAGAATTAACCTTAGGTTTTAGAACGTAGAAACTCAACACCGACGTCGCATTCCGTCCGACACTTGGGGGATTGAGCTACCAATGTTGCTGTAATCCCTTCGAACGCCACAGCTGGCCTTGAAGTCGAACACTCGCAGATTGTGGTCGGTGGCCACGAACATGTATTGGCTATCACAGGATAAACTATAGACGGGCGAGAAGCCATTGTGCTGGCGTGTCCGCCCGGGGAAGTACAACTGTACATATTTTGGCATTCTTATATCGTAGAGATTGACCCGGGCGTGGCGGCAGCTGCCCACCAGCACGGCGTACAGTCCATCGTACTCCAGGCAGTAGAAGGACGAGTCAAACGGATCCTCCCAGATGGCAACGTCGCGATCTATGCGTCGGTCGAACATGCGAAAAGAGGTGTCGAAGTTGGCTGTGAACAGCACCTGGTCGTCCTTCATTTTTAGGTCGTATATAGACTTTGTTGCTGAGTTAAGGATCAGCTCCTCGCCACTGTAGAGTAGAAGAAAATTAGACCCTACTCCAGAGATCCTAGAGTAAATGTTACCTTTCCACGTGTATGGCCCTGAGGGCCTGACCGTCGTTGTCCGTATAGAGACCGCCATATAGCCACTGGCCATCTGGACTCAGTTGCAGGGACTTGAAGGCGTGCGGCAGCTTCGTCACCATATCGAAGTGCGTCAACCCAAACTCCTGGGACCGCTGCCACAGCTTGGAGCAGTGGTCGGTGCTTGTTGCATACAGATCCTGGACAAAGTCAACGCAAAACAGATACTCGTTGGCCGGATGCATGCGCTGCTCCGTGATGCCCTCCGGGTCGTAGTGAAAGCACGATCCGCACACCCGTCCCGCAAAAATGGTGTTCTTCTTCTTGACGAAGTGCGAGATGTCGCTGTTGGTGGACGTGCTGATCTCCTCCTCGAACCGGCGCTGGAGGATGTCGCAGCTGGAGCGGCGGTACTTGCGCAGATAGGAGGCATGGGTGATATACAGGGCGTCGTGCTCGAGGCACAGCTTGGTGGGGAACATCTGGGCATGGTGGAAGTAGGGGCGCTCCAAGTAGGTGCCGCTAACCCAGTTCTTGGACACTTGGATCCGCTCGTAGTTCGTGAGGCGCTTGCGGTTCCTGTGGGCAGGAATTCATAGGGACATCTTGTACAGGGTGGACATATACAATTGACCAACCTTTTTTCAATGCTGGGCCTGTCCCGGTTGCCGCAGAGCAGCAGATCCAAGGTGAGCGGGTAGAATATATATTTGTCTATAATATCCTCCAGGTATCGGCTGGCGAGGCACAGGCACAGCAGGTCTCCTTCCGAGCAGTATCTAAAGACCAGCAGGAGGCAGTCCACGTTCAGATCGGTCAGCCTCAGGCGGGTTTCGTGCATTTTTTGTTGAATTATTAAGAATTTTATGTTTTCCGACCACAATCATGATGCAGTGTTGCCAATTCATCTATTTCACGGTAGATCTATCGCTTTCCTCGCGCAGTCTGGTAGCACGCTTAAGCATCGTGCCTTTCGATAGTTTCCTATCGATTAATCAACTTCCGGTTGGCGGCTTTTACGACACTTCTTTCCGTTAAAATTTGAAAAGGGTAGGTAAGGTATAAAAGTTTTTAAACTATTATTATTTCTCATTTTGAATAGTGAAAGAATACAGATAATTCTGATTGGCCATCAGATGCCTCCAGAATATAAGATAAGGAACATCTGTCCGTTCGAGTATGTATTCACGTGAATCACTTCATATGGTGATGCAAAATGACCTGGAATTGTGAAATCTTAGTGTTCTCTGCCCTCTCGCAGTGAATGAATTGAATGATTCAACAAAAAAAGAAACAAAGAAACAGAAAGGCAATCTATTTAACTGTTATCTTATTTAAAGCTGAATCGTAGTGTCCTAAAAATGTAATGCACTTCCCAAATTTGTATACTCAAATACCTAACTGACGTGGATGTTTTCCTAAAAGATAGTTTTGTTTACTGCACTAATATTTATATAAACGTTTAAATGAGAAAAAACGAGTTTTTTATAATTAATTTTATTGGGGCTAACTGGATGGTATTACTGCGAATTTGGCCAGTGTCAGGATCACGGATATATTGCCGCCGCTCTATTCACAAGGCTTTTCGGAACCTCCGCCTTCCATGCATTCTATCATCTTTCCGGGACACGGATTATCTGGAGATGAACCCTTGGCGGCGGCCTCCGCGGTGCTATATATGGTCGCTACGCCACCGGATGGACCCGCCATGCCTACAATTAGGAGGGCACCACCTTGCTTTGCCGAGTCCTGGCAATCCTGACAGTCCGGTGAGCACTGCCGGCCGGGAACCTCAGGTATAGCACACGCCTTGCTCGGATGGGGCCCTATGTAGAATGGATTGAATGGCGTGTCGTCTGATGTTTGCATGGCGCTAAAGGGGATGGGTAGCTCCGGAAAACAGAACGGCTAACGGCAAAACACGGATGGAAAAATTTGGAATTTATATTGTTGGTGTCCTGAACTTTTGTCTGTGAAGTTAGCCCCAAAACTGAACCAAACTGTTGTCCAGTGGGAAGGAAGTAAAACCTCAATGAGGACCATTCCAAGGCCTACTATAAAACATGATGTGGAGCATTTTTTAAACAATTTTCTAAACGTGTGACGTGGTTTTATTTTAAAGCTGATATAAATTCTACAAAAGAGAACTCCTACAAGACATATACTAGAAAAACATAAGATAATAAAGCCCCAAGAAATGCAAAACCAAATTCTACAATTTAAATTTAACATCAGCGCGCCGATCTTATCCGCAAAGCTCTTTTGAAATTATACTATCAGAGCTTTGGGCTCATTAAAGATTACCCATTTCGTATAGAATGGCAAAGGCATGAAAAAAAAAAACAATTCATGGAAAAATGATTAATTATTATTTACCTTTCCTGCTGTGGAATTCAAGTTGCAAAGACTAGACTTCAGGGAACCAAAAGTATGAAAAAAGACAAAACAAATTAAGTTGGCGATATAATAGTTCTGATTTTTCAGAGGTGGAAAAAGCATTTCACAGAATTGCAACGACTGATATAAGTCCACGGGTGAAATACCCAAAAATAAATAGACAGGAACTGCACATTTTTTGGGGACACAGAAGTCGAAAATATACCGAGTACATATCTACGTGGGATACGAATGCGTACGTCCACGTACTTATATATACACACGATAGCAACAATTTAAAGTTATTTAGAACACTGTTTCCGCAATTAGGCACGAAGCTACCGAGAGATTTTTGCGCTAAATACCTTAACTGAACATTTGATTGAGTCGAAATCACACAGAAAGCTGTCTGATCTGTCTAGAACAGGCCTATATACGCACATTGGAACAACATTGGAAGATTTATTTTAATCTTACATCTGCAATGAGTCAGAACTGCATTTGTTTGCAAAACGCTGACAGCTACTCACTACCTGATACGCTCTCAAATAAATAAACATTAGATTAGCATAGAATAGTAAACAATTCTGATTACAATAATTTCTCCGCTCATAATCGCTTTATACTATAGATAAGACAGTCCTCAGTCCGGAAAAATAAATGTTTAATGAAAACCAAAAACAAAAACCTGCAAAGTGTCTCTCTAACAAAGAAAAGTGTAACGGCTATATTTTTGGGTCAGGGAAAGTAGCGTAACTGTCACAGTTCAGTTCTAGTTTATGGTTAAAGGTTTTAGAACCTTAAAAGTGAATTTCAGCTAACCTACATAGATCTCCAAGTACTTTTCCCCTAGCCAACATAACTCAGTACTTTCCATTTAACCAACATTAGTTTGCTTTATGACCTCTATGGGGGCTTGGTAAACTTCTACAGTACTTTACTTTGTGGTGTCAAAAATCAGATGGTATATTCTCTATACTATAAGGGAAAAGAATCGTGACTTTCATGTTAGTTAAGAAAGAATGAACGCGTATTTTCTGGATCGTTCGTTTGAACGCCCGTTGTTGAGACTCTTATCACACTTGCACATGACAATGGCTTTTGCCATTTGAATTCTTCTATGAAATAGGTATACGAATCTCGGGACTTTTAATACTCTTCAAATGTTTAAAATTATTAAGAAAATAATAATTTAAATCTAAGACTAAATCTTAAATTAAAGAAATTCTACCTTTACAATGTCCTTTCCCTAAAAAGTTAATTCGTTTGTGCAAGGCTTAAGATAACGTGCTTTTAAATCGTTCTTAAGCTTAATATAAATTCTACATAAATTAATTTCACAATGGTTAAAAAAATTGTTCTGCATTTCACAATTTTTTTAAATAAATAAATAAGATACAACTTCGTTTTATGGTATTTTATTGACGTTATTGGGGCTAACTTGGATAGTATTAGTGTCAGGATCAGATAAGACGAATTGTCGCGGCTCTATTCAAATTGCTTATTCGGACTTTTTCCTTACGTGCATTCTATCATCTTTCCGGAACAAGGATTATCTTGAGAGGAACCATGTCCCTCTCTCTGGCGGCGCTTGCTTGGTAGAGTCCTGGCCATCCTGGCAGCACTGCTGGCTAGCAACCTTAGCTGCAGCGCACGCCTGGATCGGATGGGGCCCAATGTACAGTCCAAATAACAGTGAACGGCTAATCGCAAAAGACTGATAGATATGTATGTTGTTGGTATCCTGAACTGTTCTCCCTGAAGTTATCCCCAAAACTAAACCAGATTTTTATCCAGTATGAAAAGCATTCTATATTAAAAAACTAACTAACTAAAAATTGAGCAAAAGATAACTCTCAGACTAAATATAAGGAACGGGTCACTGACATTATTCTAGGCAAAATCTCGCCTAGAAATATTTACAAAAATTCCACAAATATATAAAAACATATGGGTATTTTCCAGTCGGCTCTGGATCGATGTTAAGACCCATATCGGGGGAAAAAGTTCATGCGTGGCAATGGAGCTCCAAAAAATTGATAGTCACAATCTGAAGGTGACGTCGCCGTCAGCAGTTTTTCGCGTTTTGCGCAGTTCTCGTTCTCCCCATCGGAAATTTCATAATCTGAACAAAGTGCTCGCTCGGCCACAGGTAGAAATGCTCACTCACACAACCGAAAATCGGGGTGGCATACATGCGAAAGCCCTCGCCTCGTCACGTCGCCACATCAGATGACAGTGGTGGTGTTGGGACCGACCGACCGACCTCTCCTCTGCTCGCAATAATACTTATTAGCTAGCTTACTGTTGTTTTTGGGGGAGCAAAGTCACAAGTATTTCCGCAACGAAAGTCACGTTCGCCAACCTGATAAGTTGCAGTCACTATTGTCATTTTCAGAATCTGCAAAGTAATTAGGAATCCCTCGAGCCCGAGAGGAGCTCTAAAAATATTCTTCTACTGCTCCAAGAAATCTCTCGATTTTTCGCGAACAGGTTATTTATCACCTTAGATTAGAATTAAGAATAACAAAAGCTTTGTTTTTCTGCGTATAATACGATCAAAATATTTTTCTCATCTTACTAAAATGTTGTATTTTGATGTTAGTAAACAACAGTGACGCATTCAGACTCTCAAAAATCTTCTTTTCCCCTGACTCATTATTGTTTTCGACTTGTATAGCTATCTGGTTCTATGGAATTGAAATTCAGAAAATACAAACAGTTTTTGCTGAATTCATAAGTACAGTCGAATTTTCATATATAAAACGTTTCTTGGGAGTCTAAACAATGTTTTTGGACAGAACTCTTATACAATGGGAGTCATTTGTATAATACAAAAATTAATTAAAAACCTTCCCTAAATAATTAAACACTATTAAAGAATTCTTGAGAGGTTGCCCTATATCAGATTTCTGTTATTTTCTGCCGAAATTAATTTCATTTAGGTTATATTATACTTATCTATAATTTTCTAAGCCATCTAATCTATTCTAAAGATAACGTATAAATTTTAATTTAAATTCCTGCAATTAATTAAAGCGATAGAAAAGCATTAAGCTTTTCGCTCGACTTGCCCGATAACTATAAGGTTATCTTTAACTATTCAAAGTATCTAAGAGACTCCTAAGTCCCACGAAATAAATAAAAAACACTAATAATTATTTTAATTCTTGGTGAGATCAAATTTCAATGTATTATTTTTTTGTTTTTTTTTCACGATTTTCTCTTACAAGATTTTCATATAGTAGACGAAGCGTAATACAGAAGTATTAAATAATAAATAACAATTTGCATTTGTTGCATTTTTTAACATGGAAACTAATGTGTTGTTTTAGAGCCCAAAAACAAATCAGGGCGACTGTCCTTTTTGATCAAGATCAACAGTTTGCAAAAAATTAAAAAATGTTACAATGTATTGTACATAGGTAGGTGTTTTTGTTTTTTTTTTTATAGGAAGAATCGGTTGCAGAGAGGAGGCTGCGCAGGGCGGCGCGATTCTTGAACGGATCGTGGCCGCAAAGCGCGATTGGAAGGCAGTGAGTTCTTGTGTGTTTGTATCTAAAAGAAAATGTCTAAGCGAGGCTTTAAGTCTTTGTTTGGCAGTACCACCTGCAGGAAGACGACGTGGAACGCAGTCAAAGTCGGCGCGCGCCCAAAAAGGCGCAGGATGTATTCACAGTGGCACATCGCCTGATATGTCCATTATCCTGGCGGCTACCGAAAGCCGGCATACAGCCGGAGTAGCAACCGACGCGCCAGCGTGTTCCAGAAAGCAACCCGTGGGTGAATTTCTCGAGCTCCCATCAGCCCATATCCACATCCGTATCGGGTTCGGGTTCCGTGGACATGGCATTGGCGTTCTGCGCCATCTGAAGTGTGTTTCGCGTGTAGTCTAGCGGCTCCACGCCGATATCCTCGTACTCGTGCTTGTCTCCCAACGGACACGGTCCGCCCTCGTCCTCATCAATCGCATCGGTGGCTGTGCCCTCGCTCTCCTCCTCCGCATCGCTCCAATCCTCGGCCACCTCTACGTTGACGGGCAGGTACATGTGGAAGGGGCGCTGTTCCCGAAGCCACGGCGTCAGGAAGATATGGCTAGCGGTCATCCGTTCGGTGTAATCCTTTCGCAGCAACGATAGCAACAACCAGCGTACCGATCTCGAGAGCGTCATTGGTATTTGGACGTTCCCATGTCGGATCACCGTGATTAGGTTGCAGTTGGCCTTTTCGTAGAACGGATACTGACCCACCAGCATCGTGTAAAGGATCACGCCCAGGGACCACATATCCGCCGGTTTGCCCTTGTACGTTGGCTGGGGACAAAGGAGCTCCGGGGCGGTGTAAAGCGGGCAGCCAATCTTGTCGCTTAGCGTATCATCTTCGCCGTCGAGGATCATTGAGCCTTCAAGCGATTCGTACTGAAGTTTGGTTCTGTGAACAAGAAGGAAAAACAAGGGCCGTGAGCTTTTTTTTTTTTAATATTTGCATAGATTTATAGATGGCTTTATATATACAAAGCTTGATTACTTTGACATTCAGATAGTAAGTGTGGCAATTGATAATGTAACCTCTGAAAATGCCTTTTCGTTCCCAAAGACCGGCACATATTAAAGCCATTATGGGCAGCCATTATTCTGATCGCAGACTGTACCCCCGCCAAAACATTGGAGCTCTACATCATGTGCAATCCCTTGGGGCCTTGCGTAACCCCCGATTTTGTGGGGCCATTAGCTATAGCGCAATATCGAAGAGACTTGAATCGATCGGATACGGCGCAGCAGTGGCAGCAGTGCCAGTGGTAGTTGTAGTTGGCGTTGGCGTTTTGACAAGTCAAAAGGCGAAATCGAATTCGGCCGAGAGAAACAGAGAGAGGAGAGCATTGTCAGTTTGGTGACGAAAGCGCAGCTTGCGACCCCCGACACCCATGAGCGAGTGCCTCCTCCGCCTCTCCCACTCCCGCACTCCCTCACTCCGCCACTCCACTCCACTCCATTGACATTGGCCCACATTCGAATGCAAAAAGTAACAAAAAAAACGGCAGCAAACACGGCGAATAGAGCCAAAAGAGAGCCAGAGCTATAGGTAGCCGTCAGCTGTGAGTGAAGAGCGAAGTGACGTATCGCAACTTGTTGCTGCAACGGCGCTTCTGCTGGGATCCAACCACCAATCTTGGCGGCACAATAGCAAACAACCGAGAGATACACAAACACACGGCCGCCAGCCATGGTATCGTATCCAAACATCCAAAGAGCCAAACATACATAAAGCAGGCCAAAAAAACCTCGAGCTGACCCTGAACAAAAAAACAAGCTTTGAAAACGCGCCTCCCCTCGTCACAAATTACACGGCACACACTGTTAAAAATCGCAGAGCATTTCGATCATAAAGGTCAGAATCACATATTGATTTGGCATATCATTTCAAAGTGTAAACTGTTAAGATCAAGGTTTATTCATGAATATTTTTGATGATACCTTTTCATATTAAAATCAAAACCAGCTGTTATTACATTTTAACATTAAGATCAAGGTTAATTATTTGTATTTAAATATGGTCTATGATCATATAAAAAATTGAATTCTTATAAAGGGATTAGGGATTATTAAAAAGGTCATGAAAGATCATACCTAAAAATAAATTATATTAAAATAAATTTTAAATATTTCTAACATTTTAAATATTTCTTTAACATAACTAACAATATATAAAATATATTTCTGCGCAGAGTATCCCAATGGAGAATTTGAGAAGTGAAGAAGTTGGAGATTGGGAGTAGTTACAGCCGGTGACCTCGATGGGTCTCCGGAGAGGCGTAGAGTTTTGGGGGCGGAATCTCTCTCTCGTTGGCACAAATACAACGTGCGATAGAGGTTAAAAAAATCAAAAATGAAAATACGGAAAACCGGCGGTGGCGGCGGCGACCAAGTGTTCAAACACCTTGAAGCGTTTTAAATAAAAGTATGACTACCGATTTACATGCATAAATAAATACTCGCTCGTATGCATGTATGTATGTATATAGGCGCAGGCACATATATACAAATTTATATGAGGTAAAAATACAGAAGATCAGAGTCAGGGCCACTAACCGCAGTGCGACCTTAAAGATTTCGGCTCGTCGCTTGGTTGTGCATGCGTGTGTGCGAGACTTCGGATATGGATACACACAATGTACACAAAGTACATAGTATAGTTATAGTATCTTTCGAATGGAAATGAGCGTTAATATTCGCATTGAACACACTTGTTGTTTATTCCTTTTTCGCCAAGGTGAGAGAGCGCTATAATAGACTGAGCAGAGATGTGTTTTTGCTGCTGTGCGTCTCTGGCCTGTTCCTTCCGCTGTTATTTTTGCACTTGGCTGAGAACGAGAATGATGAAAAAACAGCCGATATTGCGCTAATTGTAAGCCATACGGAATCGAACAATTGTTCACGTCATTCCCTGCTGATGTCAGTAGTAAAGTCGCGGTGATGATAATCAGAGCGGCAGAGAGCGTGTTTATTTGCATATGCGAAACAAATATACAATTTCGATGGCGAGAATATAGAAAAGAACACAGAGAACCAATGTGAGGTGGGCAAAGCCCAATATTTCATCAGCCACTGTAGTACACATGCAGTAAAACGACACGTTACTCTCTCTCACACCCGAGCACATATTCTCAACCCAAGAGAACCCGTAGTAGGTGGCCTCCGCCTTACTAACACCTCCCACCCCCACTACACAATTGCACATGCCGTATTGTACAATTCTTACAATGTGGCAATGCTTCCAAAAATGTGAAGAAAAACAATGAAGGTGGGTCAACATTTCGGACACCACTGTGGCACATTGGCCCTTGTGTGAATAAGCTTCGTGACTCGGCACAGTCGAGGTCAAAATACTACGTTTGCGCTACTATCTGTTGCTTCAAGTTGGTAAAAGTAACATTAATCACCCTGATATTTCAATACTTTTTGAAATATCTAAAATAAGTGTTTAAAAATGTCAAATAATGATGAAATGAAAATAAAAAGCTAAAGGAACGATGACAAAAATTTTCTTATCTAGGCGAATCTGTTATTGTAAATTTTACGGAATAACAACCTTTGATAGATATATATAAATTATATTATTTTTGTATTGATATTCAAAAAGATTATATTTTCTGAAAAAATTAGAAAAGTTCTATAAAAAATTACTTAAAATTTTTTTTAACAATTCTAAGAAAAATTTTCAAATTTTTGAAATTAAATTTAAAATGTTTAAATATTTCTTTATTTTAATAAATAATAAATTGAGATCATTTGACTTTAAAAATATTTTTTACGTCATTCGGAACTATTATTTGGACCAATGCTGTCTCACACAAACATTCATACATACATACATAGGCAAATACGCCGCGTGCATGTGGCTTGTCAGTATAATTGTTTTTGTTGGCCTATTGGTGATTCGATTGCAACACTTGTTAAATGTTCAATGTTACCCACAACGACAACAACAACAACATAGGCCAATAACAAGAGCAACAATTGTGGCACCACCAACACACACACAAGCACACACGGCGAACACAAACAAGATCTCTCGCTCATAACGAGTTTTTATCGAATTGCAAAATAAAGCGACCAAAAGCCAGAGACATGTATGCAATTGAGCTGGTTGGTTTTTGGTATATGGATGTAGGGGGATTTTGAAGGTGTCACCACGATCACCACACAACTCACCTGGCCTCGTCGATGAAGTAGAACCGCTTGAGCTTGAGGTCTCGCAGGATAATCCCGTTGCGATGGCACACCTGGACAGTCTGGCAGATCTGGTGGAAGATCGCTCGCGCCTCGGCCTCGCACAGTCGCTTCTCGTGCCGGATATAGGTGTGCAGGTTCTCGTAGACACCGCTCAGGCCACCGGTTGCGTCCCGCTCCTGCGGCACCGGCGCTATTAGGATGTAGGTGCGATCCTTCGACAGCGGCACGATGTCGTGGACGGGCCGGATTAGCGGATGGCCGTAGATGGTGCTGCGGCGGAGCTCCTCGTCCTGCTGTTGCAGCTGGAAGTAGGCGCGCTGCACCTTGTGCAGGGGTTCGTTGACGATCCGGCAGAGAAATTGCTCCCCGGTGAACACGTCCACGCAGCGCAGGTTCGAGGCGGTGAGATCGACGAGGTGTCGGTACGAGGCGGGCGTCTTGGCGGCCACGGCGGCCGAGATGTGACTAGGCTGGGCACTGATCAGATATCGCTGCTGGATCAGCTTCACCGGCTGCTGGTCCGTGGGCTCTGCGGCGATACCCAGGGCCAGGAGCTCGCATGCGCCGTTAGGGGTCATCAGCTTCTCACGGATCGTCTGCAGCATCTTGGCGTTGGGAAAATTCTCCTTCTTGGGGGTGAACAGGCCGGATCCCGATGGAACTCCGTCCTCCTGGCTGGAACTCATGCTGGATGATGATGCGGGCGAGGCTGGCGAATAGTTGACTACTTTGTTGGCCGCCGCTACCGACGCCAACGCCGTACTGTTGTTTTGACCGCTACTGTTATCCATGCTTGCTTGTTTACCACTTAACTTTATCACAGTTCTTGCTCTCGCGTCTCCGTCTTATTTTTCGCCGTTTTTTTCTGCTTCTTACGCTTAGCTGTACTTCACGATTTCTTGTCCACCGCGATTGTTAATTGTTTTGACATTTAGCGACGCGCCGTTTAGCGTGCGACTGTTTCGAATTCGTTATTCCAACGCGGCTGCAGTGCTGGCGAAATGAAATGCGAAAGCGCGTTATTCCTCAGCGATTTTAAAACAAATCGAAAACGCGCCCGACTTCTTCGCAGTTTGAATTTCGAATGTTCCGATGACTCGCTGCTTCGTGTCGTTGTCGCCATCGTGAGCGCTGGTGGAAGCGGAAAGCGGAGAACGTATCACCGCTCTCCCTCTCGCTCGCATTGTTTCTCTGTCGCTCTCCCTCTCCCGCACAAGGTTGTGCGCGCCTGTGTGCGTGAGCATGTGGACGGCTCAGAGAGAGAGAGAGCGCAAGAGCATCGTTATTTTTGAAAACAATTGCGCTGAACGCTGAAATTCCGACTTTGGCCTGCATGTGTGTGAATTCTCACACACACACGCATGCGTCGGGGCTCGCGGCGAGAAACGAGACGTTGGATTTGAATGCCCGCGATAACTCTTATTTCGAATATTATCTTTACAGCAACCCTTAAAACTGAATATGATTTTACATAACAAATAATCTCTGAGCTCTAAATTAGAAAGAGGGAAAGTAAACATTATGAACTTGATATACCCAGATCCACACTGCGTCTTTATATTTTCAATATCTATTCGATCTGGTCGAGAAATCAATGTGATCTTTTCAAAATACAGTTGTTTTTATAGACCCAGCGTATTTAATGAATACATTGATGTTTTAATGCTCGCATTTATTAAAAATATTTGTAAGTTTTCTTATTTCAAACAAGCAAAATAAGAAGCAATAAAAAGTTGATCTTTAAAATTTATATTTAATACCGCAATAAAGTATCTGTTTATTGTTGAAAATTGTATCTTATACTTTTTATACTTCTTATGTTAGAAGATCTTTTTAATCTTTATTTAAATTCAATTAATTCTACTACTTTTAAGGTTTAATCTAAAGTTTGATTTTCTGACGGACCTTACATTATCAAGATTCGTTTCTGAAATTTTTAAACTACTGTGTGAGAATGATTCTATTATTTATAGTTTGTTGTATTCATATTTGAAAGATTTTCTCAATTTCATGTTTGATTCATCAAATCGATCTTTAAATTTCTTCCTGTGCGAGATCATTACTCACTCGTACGTGAGTGCCTGTCTGTATTGGTATTCGTGTTCGCAGTGCAGACGATTTCATGATTTTTGCAGCTGTCCCTAAACGAGGATCACTGGGCTACGCAGGAATTACGACAGCGACAGAAGGTAGTGATCAGAAGAGATCTTCGAGGAGCAGGAGCAGGAGCAGGTAAGAACCACTGAGCGGGCATTATGTCGCAGGTAGATTTCTATGTCAGCTGCACTATTCCAACCCCTAAGCACCGTGTAGTGCACCGATGCAGGGCTGTACAGTTGCAGTTGCAGCTGGCGCAAGGTGATTTTCCCACTAAAGACATCCGTCTCGACACAGATGAGGTCAAAATAATAGAAATCCACTACTAAAATCATGAAACTGTACATGATTTAGGTTTAGATGTATCTAAAAACACGTCTTTACTGCTGTCATATGATAATGGGATTATTCCGTGCTAAATAAAAATTTAACATTTCCCCATTAATCCTGATAATAAAAAAAGCTTAAGATTTATACCCATTATCAAGCTTATGAAAGAATATAGAATTGGAGAGGGAACTAGTATTTCTACCGCAGCTGTACATTATTTTTAGGCCCTTTCCTCTAAACTCCCGATTGAATTTTTCGTAATGTAACGCTCATTTTGAAACGCAACGTCTGTTTCCATTTCTCCTGCTTCTTCTTTTTATTTGCCCAAAGCAGCCGATAAATACGACTGAAAAAATCGCGAACAACGGAACCGAGAGAGAGGTAACAGAACGAAAACGTCGTCTCGCTCTTCCTTCTCCGTCCGTCCCTTTCCACGTTTTCGCATCTGTTTCTCATAAATGTAAATGTGAAGATTTAAATGAGGAAATATACTGGTACCGTGTCACGAATCTGATCGAAAAGGGAGTTCAATTTGGGGGTGGCGATATTATATTGATATTTATTAATCAGGGGAAAATGCGCACTGTATATGACACATTCTTTTCATTCTGGTTCGTGCACTTACTTATGTATATTATAAGAAATAACTACAAATGTATTTCTTAGTAATAATCAATAGCAGTAATCACATAAAGAGGTTGTACTTTGTATACTATACATAATTATTTCACGAACCACATTTTAGTTTCATCACGGGTTGAAATTATGAATAACCTAATTTTGCCAATAGAGATTATATTTCATTATAATGAAATTACTCACATTAATTAATGAAAAACGAATTAATATGAAATGAATTAATATGAAATATTTATATAGAAACAATTCGAACCAACCAGCTCTGCACAGATTTTGACTAGCACATTATCTCGACACTTAAGAACCAATTCGAATCAGATCATATTGCTTCCGGTATGTACGGGATAGGGGTTTCCATTAATTAACTATTTTTAAAATCGATTGATATGTCACCTTGATTAAGTTTTGTTAAGTTTAGGCCTAAGTTTCACTGTGGAGTCGCCCCTTGGACCCACTGTGCCGCCGGGCTCCACCAAGAAAACGTTACATTTTAAATTTTGAATTCGAAAATAGACGTTAAACTGGTGCTGCGACTGAAACAAAGTCGAAAGAGTTCTCCTCCGAGAGCTGTTGTGCGACTCGAGACGTTCGATAAAATTTCAGCACGAATTTTTGTTGTTGCCAAGCCGCTTGCGGCGGCATGAAATCTAGATTTCTCTCTCGCCAAAGCGGTTAAGTGAATGCGTCATCATCGGCTGCGTCATCAATCCGGGATGACGATTCAGACTGCGATTCCCCTTCCTGATTCCCCAGTTGAAGCACCATCACACCGTCACAGGGAGCGACATTCCCCCGAAAAACAGACACACAAACAACACGACGCACATCTCGCCTGATGGTAAATAAACTTGTATATCTGACGGGTTGGTGGAGTTTTATATGCGCTCAGTGCAAAGTTTCAGATTCGCACGAAATTATGGTAGGTGAAGTTCTGGAAGTGAAATGGCGATTGGATGGGAAATGCACGATGCAAGGCCATGCAATGACTGCGGGAAAAGTGAATGTAGATTAAGCCGATGAGCACGATAAGAAATTACACTTGCATGCGAATTTTTAAAGCCTGAGAGTGACAGTCTATAAAAAAGGTACCAACAATAATATTTTCATATATGTACCTATATTATTTTGAATATTTAGTACTATATTATATATTTTAACGACAGATTTCGTCATAACTATCATGGTGTTTCGAGAAATAAAGCAAATTTAAGTACTAATATACTCAAGCTTTTTTATATTTCACCAGAAACTAACTTTGGGAAGCCGAAATTTGTTTTACATGAGATCGAAGTACCCTTCAAGAAGACCTCTAATATTTGAATAATTGACAAAAATAAAATAAAAAAAACTTATAAACACAGTTAACTACATTTTCAGGTCTATTTACAAGAGTTTAGGTTATGGAAGTTATACAAAGCTCAATGGTGTTTCAATCTCTTTGGACTTTGTTGGATCGCTGTAAATTCGAACGGCAAATCGAACTCAACCATCACAGAAGATACACTCTCACTCTTTCGAGCGTGCAGTAAACACACAACAACAGGTTGTCGGTGGCGGCGTCGGCTGTTTTGGAGAAAGTGCTTATTGCCAACAATAATAGCATCAGGTGCAATGACCACATATACTACACCTAGGCGGTGGTTGGTTAAATAAAAACCGAAATATATGTATAAATTTCCATGGAAACGCGACGCTCTAACGGCGGCGAAACTTATAAGGGAACTTGATCTGATTTAAAATTACGCTATAAGTGTGGATTTTCTGGCAAACAGATTTACTGTGAACTTACTAACAAATAACTAAAGCTTGTTCAACATTATACAAGCTGCTTACCGTTAACATTAACCATTAAAACTTTCTTTTCATTACAAAGAGAAAGATTCCCCATTATGTTGTCGATGTCATTGAACTTTTGTAACGAAAACTGTTGGGCTTTTCGAGATCTATTTTTTTTTAAAAAAGGGACTATTACTTTTAATATCAAGATTTTTGTAAAATGTTCTATATTTTCGGAATGATATGGGATGGCAAAAAAACATGATCAGTTTGAAGGACATTATTCAATGGCCTCAAACACTTTCTCGCTACCTACACACACATTTATGCGTAGGTGGTGAAAATTGCTGCTCTTTTCCAGGTCTCGATTCCCTTCCCAGATGTGTTTCCCAGATGCCAGCATGATGAGGATTCCGGGCTTTGTTCAAAATATTTGTAATGAAGGAGATACGATGCCCGGCCGAGAAATGGTATTGACGTTCCCGCACAGCACACATATGGCTTGGAAGTAACTATTATTACCAGTCACGGCGTGGGAACCGGCTCAGAGATGTCCCGGGATTTATGTAGAATATTTTTGCAGTTCCTGTGGGTTCAGGGCGAGGTATAGGTAATTTGCGGCAGCATATTTATAATACGGGTAGCACTTCCCAGGTGAAAATTCCCGATGCCTTTCCACACATCATGGCGAGTTTGAGTGCGTCGCCAACGGTAGTGGCCGGTCACCCCGTCCCCCCGTCCCTTACACAGATCTCAAACAAACAATTAGTCCGTCATGGAAAACGTTTGAAAATGAATTTTTCAAGAAAAAATTAACCTCTTATGATGCTCATCTCGGACACAAAGGAAAGAAGAAAGGTACAGGCTGCGGAATACCATTAACCCTGTCAACCCCTAAATGACAATTGCCTTCAGCTATCAAAAGGATATTTTTCAATAAAATATTTACCAAATTATGTAGTTTCATCAAGAAAGCATGAGTACACTTTCTCAAGAAAGCGTTAATGTGATTTACTGGACTTGGGAAAGGGTATAGGAATTTCGCTTTCATAAAAGAAAGAAATACAAAAAACTTAAACTTATGACTGGAAAATATCCCTAATCGCATCTTCATGGGGTGGGTTTGTCCCCGAATTTTTCATCAAGTTTTCCCACTTTTCACGTTAGATCTAAACGAACTTTGGCCCTTTTCTCCAATTTTGTAATTGCGCCATTTATTTGTCTATTGTATTTTTGGGCGACCCTGTTTCACCCGGAAGGAGCCCGGCCTCCATTGTTCCTTTGTGACACTAAACTAACTGAAAACCCCTTTTTTTTCTTTTGTATATTGTCATCATTGTTACACTTTCAAGGAAAACGAATAAAAAAAACTTGTAATTTTTTTCAAGAAAATATACGCATTAAACGATGATATAATCATGCCATCAGAGATCCCTAGAAATGTAGTTTTATTTACATATTTAAGGTTTTTGTGTCGATTTTAATTAAATTTGCCTAAAAGTTGGCCATGCTTGGCTTTGACCGGGAGTTATAGCCATCTTTCGAGATTCGCGCCATCGCACAGCCGCAGCTAATCCCAAAACAAGTTCGCGGCCCAAGAGATGCCCAGTCTTTCGAGCATCTTGAGCCCAGAGCAGCATCCCTCAATGAAACTCTACGCTTCTACGCACTAAGTATGTCCTGCAGTCGAACGCTATAAAGAGTCCTGTGCACCACCTGCTTCCTGTGACTGACGCTGAGATTTCGAGCCAGAGATATCCTTGCAGCTGAACATATGTATGCGCCTACGCTTCTCTCTGGGGTAGGTTCTCCTATTGTGTGTGGTACAGGCTCCGATCTCAACAGTTCTGGGTTCAGAATGTGTTTTTTGAGTCCTTAAAAAAATTGAATCAACAACTGTACCACACACACAGACTACACCGAACATTAAACGAGTCGATCTTTCAGGTTTTACACTGATAAAGGAATTCTCTTTGGGTCTAAAATATTTAGAAGATCAATTTTTAAGATATATGCTATTATCAACGTAAATCTGAACTTGATAAAAATTCAACTCGAATTAAAACACCAGCCTCATCAGTATACATGAGTTTTAATATAATTTCATTCATATATAATATTGTATACGTTTATTTACACAGTTATAAATATATGTTTATATATATGTATATGTAGTTATTGAAAGACATGTACTATTGTTTAACAAATGCCGAGTGTGCATAACGTTTTATAAATATATTTGTACGTTTTTGCAAAGTAAATATGTTGGTTTGTATTTATGCAATACGATTTCTGCAATACGGTTTCGGAATAACACTCAGTAGACAGCTATACTATGTTTTGTGGTAAAGGTACTCCGTTATAATAGTTACCAAAATTTTCCTCGATCATAAGTGTTAGCCATATGTCTCGTTTAACGTTGGGTTTCTTAGGAATGCATAGAACTCGAAGAGGTTAAGTATAGAGAGACCGATTCAAGCCGTAGCCTACAATAATACCTGAATAATCAGAAAGGAAACTGTAACTGAAGAACTTTTAAAATAACAGTTAACTAGACATTCAGAGTGGCTTCAAGAGTGAATTTGTACCTCAGTATTGTTATTTCATGATGTTTTAAAAAATATTAAACAGAACTTTGTTCCAGGCAACAAATACATTATAAATTAGTAAGCTTTAGTTATTTACATTTAAGATTTTGATTAAATAGGTTTGTACGTATTCCAAACAAGGTGTATTGTTTCAGTTTTTCCCGATATTTGTTTCAGATACTCAGAGCCTGATCTTTAAATTTAAATAAACTTCTCAACATAATAAAATCTAAATTGAAAGGCTACAGAATCCGTTTCGGAAGAATTGACTTAGGAATATCCAGAAGTTTCGTTTTCACTCTCCTCAACAATGGACTTCTTGTCGTCCGCCTTGCTCCGGCCCGTGAATCTCTCGAAGATGGTGTGCTTGCCGCCACTTTTGACTTTGCCCGAAGAAGCTGTACCCTTAAACGAACCCCACGGCACCTTGCCGGCCTCCGAAGTGGTCATGAGGATGGAGTACGAGGAGCACACCTCACCCTCTTTGCTGTTCCGTATGCCGTAGAGGAAGTACACCACCATGCCGATGCACACCCACACGAAGAATCTTACCCAGGTAACGGCGTCCAGGTGAACCATCAGAAGGATGTTGCAAAATATTCCGAGAGCCGGGACAAAGGGAACCAGCGGTACCTTGAAGACTAACCCCCTGGTGTTCTGGTTGTGCACAGCCATCACGGCCACACAGGTGCTGGCGGCGAAGATGATGAAGCCGTAGATGATCAGGGCCCACCAGGTGCCAGTGTACAGCTGCGTCCACGACACCTTCAGTTCCACACAGATGGCGAAGCTCAGGAAGATGAAGAGCATCACAGCCACGGACACCACAGTTCCGGGCTCGAAGCGACCAAGCAGTGGCTCCAGGCACCGGAATTGGCTCTTTAACCTGCCGGCCAGCACCTCTTCAATCATCTCACTAGTGGGCGACGAGGTGTCCATGCTGGACTGTGAGGCCACCTCCTCGTCATCGTCGTCGTCGTCATCAGGACTGCTCGGCAGAGCTGGCACCCGAATGGTTGTGTGGATCCGCTCCATCGGCCGGTACCGCAGGATGATCACACTGGCCGAGACAATGGTGTAGGCCAGCAGGGTTCCAATCGACATGAACTCCACCAGTTTGGCCAGGTCGAAGACCAGAGCTAGGCAGGCGCTAAGCACACCTGACACTACCAGGTTGAGCAGTGGAACCTGACAATCGAAAAATCGTTGAGTTTTTTGGTTTTATTAAATAAATTACTTCCTTACCTGTGTGGTGGAGTTGACCTTGCCAAAGCAGCTGAAGAGCAGTCCATCGGAGGCCATCGCATACATGCAGCGCGGCAGGGCAAACAGGGAGCCCAACAAAGTGGTGGTCATCCCGCACAGTGCCCCAATGGAAATCAAGTACTTGGCCCAGGAGAGGTTCAGCTGGCCAAAGGCCTCCGGCAGCGAGGCGGCCGGGTTAATCTCACTGATGGGGATCATGAGGGTGAGAGCGGCGCTCACGAGGATGTAGCCCACGGTGACCACGAATAGGGAGAGAATAGTGGCAATGGGTATGGAGACCGAGGGGTTCTTGGCCTCCTCCCCGGAGGTGGCAATGGAGTCGAAGCCCACGAAGGCGTAGAAGCAGGTGGCCGCTCCTGCGATGACGCCACCGATGCCGTAAGGCAAGAAGCCGCCCTCCGCTTCCGACCAGTTATTGGTGTCCGCATACCAGAAGCCCACGCTGATGACCAGCACCATAACGGCGATATTGACCAGGGTGAGCAGGCTGTTGAACACCGCCGTGGCCTTGACTCCTCCGGCCAAGGCGGCAGCGTACACGATGCACACCAAGAAGGCCAGGATATCCGGATATTGAGCCAGTCCTGGCTCGTGGATGCCTCCTGTTAGCTCCAGCGTTGTGTTGCCAATCCAACCGCCCAGCATTGAGTCCACGTAGCCGCTCCAGGCCCTGGCCACCGAAGCAGCGCCGAGCATGTGCTCCAGCAGAATGTTCCAGCCGATGACAAAGGCCCAGAATTCGCCCATCGAGATGTAGGTGTACACGTAGGCTGATCCCGCCTTGGGCACTCGCGTCCCAAACTCCGCATAGCACAGCGCGGCCAGCATCGAGATGAAGCCGGCCAGGACGAAGGAGAGGATGATGCCGGGCCCGGCCATCTCCTTGGCCACGGTGCCGGTCAGCACGTAGATGCCAGCGCCAACCATATGGCCAATGCCTGGGGGAAAAACGCGGTGTACATAAGAGTCATGTATGTGTATATATGTATATATATATATTTAGGGGTGGTTCCCTAATCTCTGGGGGCTCGAAGGCAAGCATAGGGAACTGTACGCGATTTAATTACATTCTGGTTTCGAGTCAAAGATAAGAAGAGTTTCCCACATCTCTGAAGGGCAGAGATTTGATCCCCCTAACAAGGAATTCCCTAGGGATCAGTTTCTCAAATAACATTTTAATTTGTTTTCGCTAGGATTTGTTGAAGCGAGAAACAGACAAGTGACATGATAGATTTTAAGATTGTTATTGAGAAAAATTATTTTTATTTAGAAAGGTAAAGTTACTAAGAACACATTCCTTTAATTTATTAAATATTCATTTCTTTAGAAAAAGCTAGCAAGTTAGTACAAGATTTGATTTAAATTTATAGAAATACATATTTTTAATTGTAGCTAAAAAATGATTTCTTAAAGAATAGAGAGGAGTGCAACTGAAAGCTATCTTCAATGTATATAAAAACTTAATTATAAATTAAATATTTCAAGCTGAAACAAGAAAGAAAGCCGAAATTTGTATATCCTTGTAGTACGACTTAGGATTATGGCATCAAATCAAAAATCTATGATAACTAAGCCAAAAAAAAATTGTTAAAATAAATAATAAAGCTGGCAAAAGCCATTTCCCAAAGGCAATTTATATCTGACAGGTGTTATAATGGTCTCAGCGTGGATTAAAAATTATATTAAAAGACAATTTTTAACCCTTTTAACCCTTCCTTAATCTACTTTGTTACTTGGATCATATAATTTTCCCTTCCAACTGAAAGTATATTTAAGTTAAGACTTAAATAAAAAAACAATCCTGTCAGTATGCTCTTCCTAATTACATATTTTGTTTTAGCTGACAGATGTTAAGATTATCTTTTTAGAATAATGCCATGTCATACTCTTAAATACCCCAGAAAATACTTAAAAATCAGCTAGGACACCGGAAATATGCCGGCATGCAATTGATTTATCTCAAGTACCCAGTAAGGCGATGTCGAAGGTGTTGAGACATCGGTTGAGCGGCGTCTCCATGACGTCAGTGGGCACCGACTTGGTTCGGTTCATTTTGGTGCACAGACCCGACAATATGTGCTTCAGAATGGCACGTCTTGAGCTCGGCATCCTGGCAAATTCGATTGAAACCAACTGCGAAGGAAGTTAAGCCGCACAGGCAACACGATTTGAGGTCGATTATAATTATTATACAATTTTTATTTAGATTTTTGCGGCACTTTTGGGACACTTTCACTTGTTGTACACAAACAGCTGTGACTGTATCGATTTTTGCATCAATCTCGAAAGCTCCACAGGGCTCCAAAGCTTGCAGAATGTTTGCACTCCGGAAAGGAGGCAGGGCAGCTTTTATCAAAGAGCTTTTATTTCGGTTTGAAATGTGATAAATTTTAACTGAAAACCTAAAATATTTAGAAGATATATGGGCATGTCCACGGGTCGCGAACGTACGTTCGTACGCTTTAAGTGAAAAAAAAAAATATTAAAAAAACGTTTTTTGAAACTTTTTTTTTGCCATTCGATAGTATTCTGTTAGTTCTTTGTTTAGTGTAAATGAT
>JAEIIL010022139.1:0-12594 GCA_018905715.1 Drosophila lini
AAAACCCTTCAGAAGTCGCGATAATAAGCTGTCAAATACCTAAACAATATCCTAATACTTCGTAAACCTAAATATAATCCTTATAAACTTATAAACATAATAAACAGATAGTATCTAATTATCTTACATACATATATAATACTCAAAACAAATTATAATACCCTGCAAGGGTATAAAAATGAACATGGAGTAGAGTACATTTTATTTGGAAGGAAGAAAAGGAACCGGGGAAATGGGTGGGTAAGCGCGTAAGTGTGTGTGCATTAGGGGCAGCTGCAGAAATATAATTACATGCGAGCAGACTGCATGGCAGGGAGGGATAAGCATGTGGCCTCCAGTCCACTAGGAGGAGTATTCATGTCTATTATGTGTGGGATAGTCTTGTGAGTGATTTTGTGCGTTTAAATGCAAACCGCGCAGGTTACAGTGTTGTAACATCGACTCTCGATATTTATTGTTGTGTGTGTGGTGGGCAAGGGTTAGGGAGCCCACGGTGATGCATAATTTACAAGATCTGCTCTTGTCGGGACAATAGCGCAAGGCCAGCTGACGAAAGGCCTCCTTGATCTCTTCCACCGAGGCGTCTCTATCCACACCCAAAACGCTATAGAAATTGAGGCACCCAAACGGCTTGTACATTTTGCTGTTAAAAAATCATTATTTTTAGGTCTTTAGCCTTAAATTTCAATTTTAATTATTATTATTAGCCAGATCAAATAGTCCTTACTTAGACCTTTCTTTTACTTAAGTTAATTCGAGTACGTCCTTATTGTAGTCCTTGACTTAGTCCGAGGACGAGCCATCTTTTTGGCCGACGTCTCCTTTTTGCGTGTGAAGAACTGGAATGAATGTCTTATAGGCATCAAAGGTGGTACACATGAACTGGGCGATATATGTATAATAAAGGTGTATAATTAGGTTGTCACTAATAATTAGGTATACAATTATTCTGATGACTTTTGTCCGATGTGCTCTAATCGATCCAGCTGCTTATTTATTCCATATTTTGGCTTAGTTTCGGCCACAGGAGCTGCATTTGCGAGACCGACCGCATAAGCCGACTACGTGTGACATTTTCACTTCATGCTCACACACAAAAGCTCATTAACAGCTGCAGTACACATTGCATTTGCGGTTGATTAAAGCATTGTCCCCCTCATGCGAATATCCCCGAACCTGCAATCTAGTTTTTGAGTCCACCAGCTGCGGTTTGCCCAGGCAGTGTGCGTAGACTGGGCGAAATAATCCAGAACTCCGGACTGAGGAATACCACAAAATAAATCGCGTTTTTCTCGAAGGGACCGTTTTGAAAATTGTACTTGCAGTGCACCAAATTATTATTGCATTAGACGTGCAGTGGGAGTTCTCTTTTTGGGCACTCGTGTAGCCTCAGAGCTGGGGTAATGGTGTTTAGGAGGACATGGAACCGAGAGCTACTTCATCTGATTAGCGCAGGCTCCTCCACGGGCCCAGTCCTCTTTATGTGTGGCTTTTTTGCTCCGGCATTCATTTTAATTAATGCTGCCTTTTGCCCTTGATGTTGCTGCTGCCCGGCTCGGCGCCAGTAAATTATTTAAATTAGTTCTTGTTCTGCATTGAAAAGGGTTTGATTTCACTTTGGCTGACCAAAAGACGCTTCTCATTTGTGGTTAGCTTGGGGCAGTGCCTGTGCGTTCATCCCCCAAATAAACAGTCCCGCCTTAGGGACGGAATTTAAATGTATTCATGTGTCTTTGTGCCGTTGTCCTAAAGACAATGTCAATTATTTTGAAGAGTTTATAACAGTTGAGGTCCTTGTTCGACGATGTCTTAAAGGTAACCGAGTGTGGGAACTTAATGTGTGTACATTATTGTAACACCTTAGCCCTTTAAACGGAGGTATTCTTTTCAGTTCTAAAACAATTACCTCTATATACAGATTTATATGCGGTTTTTATATCCGGCACAAGGGTATTATTACTTGGTGCCAACCAATTACAGACAGAAGAAGGCATATTTGACCCCATAAACTATACATAACATATATATTCTTGATCAGAATCACCAGCCGAGACGATTTAGCCATATCCATCGGTCCCTTCATTTCAAACAACAAATCTCGGAGTCTTTAAACTTTGGGCAAGCCCATCTTCGCCCTCAGAAATAAGTTATAAGACCTTGCACTCATACTCTTAAAATTAAGGTAAAATCGAATTATAAATAAGGGAGTTATTAGACAAAAAGGTTGAAGTGTAGATTGATTATCTGCAACTTATGCATTTATGTTGGCAATTCTGTCATCTGTCTCTTTTTCGGTGTTCCTCTTAACTTCACCCACAATGCTTTGGGTATCAGGTATCTGATAGTCGTTCGCACTCTACTGTAGCTTTCATTTGCATTTTAATATGCACTCTTAATCTTTTTCGGATTTCGAAAATTATAGCACTCTCTGCCACAAAACCCAATACAGGTGATTAGCTTTATTATCGTTTATGAGCCTGAATCGGACGTTTGGTCCGCTTGAAACCCGCAAAACTATCGTTTTCAACATTGTAAACGAACGATTTTTTCTGCTGGGTTAAGGGAAAGGTTGGTAAGTTTAAAACATACGTAATATAGCGGAGGCGCTTTGAAATGTAAAAGTTTCTAATGTCTTTAATATGCACTTTACGTGTAAAGTACACCTTAATTTTGGTTTAAATAGATCGAATACTATTTTGGCCATCTCTCTGGATTTTGGATTTTTTATTTTGGATCCTCTGCGACGCTCGTTCAGTGCCATTAATTTTTTACATGAATGTCTTTGTATAGCTTATGCTGTTTGCATTTATATAGAAATTTTATATACATACATATATGTAAGTAAGTACAAATAAATAGTCACCTTAATGGGTTTTTGGCAATAGAATTTAGTTGTACCTGATCCAAGATAATAATGATAATACACGTTTATTTCAAGTTGATATGCTACCCACATTGGTATAGCATTACAGCACGAGTATTTCATTCAATTACTATAATCTAACGGTGGAGATTCATGTGAAAAATGAAAAAATGGAATGGAAATTCCGATGCAAACGATATGCAAATAGATTAGCTGGGAGATTCGAAAATTGAAATCGAATGAAGCAGCAGATAAAATTCAACAGAATTCGGACGTGACCCGATTGGAGTTTTGTGGAATTTTCGCCGAGGTAAAATAGCAAATATTTGTAAGTTGATTGCGCAGCGGAAATGCACCGATGCAGTAGAGTGGTTATGCATGGCAGGACTTCTGCTTCCTGTTTCATGTCCTCCAAAAACGGAGCATTAGGCAGCCTGGCTGCTGGGGCGTCAATCGATGACACGAAACACAAACACACACCTTCAATTTAGCCCCACGAAAAGGCCGGCAAAGTGGTTTGGCGTCCATAAAAACCACTCAATGCAGCCCTCCGCCATCGAAAATGCAAGTTCAGCAGCACCAGAAATCGCCTTTGATGGCGACCACGGCCGTTGGACAGAGGCCTCGGCCACCAGGTGTTCGTCCATCCAGAGTGATTTCGCATGTAAGATGCACACGGACCTGGGCCAAAAAGGCTGCATGCAAATTGTTTACCCGCCGGCCTAGGACCACTACCAATCCCAGCTCCAGTGGGCAGTGGGTGATCCATCCTGGTCCACAACCCTCGGCCAGGAGCAACAGATAGTTTTCCCGGCTTCCAGCTGGGGAAATATGCGCATGTGCAGAGACGTGCCGGAGGGGAAGAGTGGTACTGGAATGACAGCAGTTTGAGAGTCAAACTGCCTCCAGAATCATTCTTATTCGGATGATTTTTTTGTTTTATTAGAATTAGATCTCTTTATAAAAAATATGAAATATAAATATTAAAAATATATATAAAATATGTAATTATTATTATTTAGATTATTATTATTTATATTATTATTATATAATTAATATGTTGCGGTAATACCAAACCCGAGTCCCCAAAAGGATACTTTGGAAGTCAGTATCAATAATGAAAATATGGACTTTTAGAACAAATGCCACAAGACTAGGGACTCCAGCCAGCTGTCAGTTGGCGACGCACAGAGGTTGGGTGGGACTGGCTCCGGGAGGCATCAGCTGTTAGAGCCCTATCACAGCAGCTGGTGCTATTGATAAGCCGAGGGCCGCCCACTGCCACCTGCTCACTGGAAGTGGCGCCGCCGCTGCAACTGGAAATACCCATCTTCGTCGGTCGTCCTCGGCTGCTCCTCGGGCCTCCGGTTCTGTGTCGTGCCTGTGGCCACAGTCGCAACAGTTTGGCCAACACAGCCGCACAGTTCAGTTCCTGTACGGCGTCGCACATCCGCGGTAATACGGTGAATTCCACAGCGGACCGGAGCGCGCCCAACAAGTGACGATTTCGAATAAGAGCAGCGGCTGGGAAAAGTGTTTGAAACCATAAAAGGGAATTTACCCAAAAGTTAAAGTGTTGCCAGTGTCTAACGGGGCATATACGCCATATTGAGTTATTTTTCCGGGTCTCATGCCTAACTATCCCCGGACATGAACTTACGGTGAAACTGAGTGCGATTGTTTGTGCGAGACATTAATTTTTAATTGAATATATCAATTTTAAATGTAGGAAAGTGGCAGGACATTTCATATTCTCCCATTCCAAGGCATATGAATTGACGAAAGTGAGTTAACGGCTAGTCCCTGACGCAAAAGTCCAACGCTTTGATGTTTAATCCATTTCTTGCCAATCAAAGTATTAGTAATAATAGTTTCAATTGTTTGTTCTTTGGAATTTTAATTGCTGAAGCTACAATATACATGTAATAAGTTCTTTTTAGAAAACGGAATCCGTAAACATAGAACTTTCTGATACAACAAATATATTTCTGACTGTCAGGACCCTGCAACTCTGAAACAACCAAATTGCTAGCTGTTTACTAAACTTACTAAATAAATATAAACGTAATTGTTTACCTTTTTTTTAATTTTAGAATATTTGCATTAGTCTTCCGATCGAGGGAAACCATATTTTATGTTAACGTTGCCAACAACTGTGTCTCCAAGACTAGTACTTGACTATGACAAGATCTCCATCCCGTTTCGCTTATATGCTTGTCTTCAAATCCAGAAGAAGTTGTCTTCTATTATAGTAATTAGAAAAAAAAAGAATATTGTAGAGATTTATTTCTTGTTCGCATAAAAAGTACCATTGCACCATTCGACAAAGCCATTAGTTTATTTTTTGGCAATTGTGGCGCACTTATTCCGTTTGGCTTACTTCGACTGGATATGGGCACGAACCGAAGCAGAAAGACCCTGGCGAGGCTCAATAATAATAAGGAGCCACGCCAACAAGTCAGATTGCATCCTTAAGCGCCAAATGCCGTGCCATGTCAACAGGGAGAGTCGCGAAAACAACAACTCGCAATATATTTTTGGGACCATTAAAAGCTGCAAACACCGAAAGCCCCGAAATAACAATAATAGTGGTGGAAAGAGCGGCCAGCGAAGGCGGAGTGGTGGAAATGCAGGAAATTCACTTTCTCCAGCGACAGGCAAAGCAATTTCTTCCTTTTATGTGCCGAAACTCGTTGAAAAACCGCAGGGTGGCGAGCGGAGTGGAGGAATTGGAGGCGGGACGGGGCCCTCAAATGCATTTCGGGTTCTTCCCGCACTTTTACATTTTCTACTTTCCCGCTGCAGCCCCTCGTCCTCCCTATTTTCTTTCCACTTCGCTTTGCTTGTGCTTGCCTGCCATTCGTGTTTCAATGACTTTGTAATTGAGTTAAAAGTTTTGTTCTCATTTCGGTTGTATTTTCGGTATTTCAATAATAATACGCTAAAGTTCTTAGAGAGCGTGGGGGATCGATCGTCCAATAACACCGATCACCAATCAGCATAGCATACATCCGTATACATGTATGAGTGCTGGAAAAACTACCGCCCAGTTGATTAAATTATATGACTTGAGCTTCATAAAACTCGTTTGGGGCTTAATAAATTAAACAATTAATGATCCGCGATGCGAAGACCATCAATGAAACTGCAGCATCATTCCTCAAGCAGTGGCCAATGAGCTCTCATTCTGGGCCCGGGATTATCCATTGCCCGGCGATAAGGACGCGGACGAGGACAAAGACGTGAACGAAGACGAGGTCGTCCGAGTGCGTGGCTGACAATTAAAAAAGGCTCATAAAACGTGGCTGCCACGGGAATGGCGGGAAAAAGACCATCGAACAATTTACAGGCGTAACCAAAACGGGCAATGTCATCCGGACAATGTCCGTGGTGGGCAGGAAAATCGTAAGCCATCAGCGCTTCACGTCACGTTTACATTTTTCTTGTTTGTTCCCCCATTTCTCCTCCTGCATTTAGCCTTTTCTCTCTTGTTCCCTTTCACTAGTTATTAAGGGGGAACATTTTTAATTAAATTTTCGCTTAAATTGGCCCCATTTCAGTCACGTGTTAATAATAATAATCAAATGTCCAAGCCGTCTTCTCAGCGCCGTAATCACCTAATGGGGCCAGCCGACCGTGACGTATGTAGGATCCCGCTCTTCCACCGAAATCCAAGCCTTTTTTAATACACCGTCTCGATGGGCGGAAAATTGCTCATTATAAGTACAAGTTACTACTCCCAAATCCGCATTTATAGACAATTAAATGTTACATCATGTTTCTCAATAGTATTTTCAAGTTTTACTTGTGTCCTTTGGTGGCGTTGTTCAAGACAGCGATTTAGAGGAATAATTTTTGGAGAACAATTATTCAGTGCTCTGACTTGATACCCAAACTTGGCTCTCTTACATTTTGTTCATAGTGTAGAAACGCTTTTTCGTCCCCTATTGTATTTGTTTGAGATTTATGGCCAGCAGGGCCTGGCTGATTAAAATATTGTTTGACGTTGGCCTGTTGTTGATTAAGGCCAGTTATGGACGCACATGACGATAGGATTATGGCAACCGGCAACTGGAATAACGCAGCCGCATTTATTTATACGAGTGTTTATGGACGATTGAGGTAGGTATCGAGAGACAATATTGTTGTTGCCCGAATATATGTCAATGCTCGATTCATTGCTTAGTCCACACTTGGCTAACGAGACACGTTAGGACAAATGGGCTTATGTCTCTGTATGATTGCCCTCGCAGATAAACAAAACTTACACATGTGGTGTCGTTGGTTGTCTGTCCAAATTATTAAAATGCTGGTCTGTAAATATTGTCTTAAAAGTAACACTAAAGTTTACATTTTTATTTAAAGGTGCACATTGTTTTTATGCGAATATGTTGATTTTGATTCACATAAATTTAGCATTGTTAAAAATATAAGATACTTATCTTCGAAAAGCCAAATTTTGTATACCCTTGTGGTTTGCAATTCAATCCAACCATAACCATTCCAGTTGCTGATTTTGGCTAACTAAAAATAGAGATTGTAATGGTGTACAAAAATTTATAAAACACCGTGATTTTTCTCGATTTTACCATGATATGAAATAGTATAGTACAAGTATTTTAACTTCATATCAACCGGAATGTATATAGCAGGCAGAAGGGAGATTTCTCATTAAAAAGAGACTCCATAAAGTAATACATAAATTCATTATCAGAATTAGGCACTTTTAGTTTCAGTTTCGATATATATGTATGTTATTTGTACACTTTCTATCTATGAATACATGTTGAAATATAATGGTTAGTTCAAGGATAACAGAAACATATAGGCAAAAATCCAATTTAGTTACCCAACACAACGCAGGCAATTGTTTTGCTTCACTATAGTGAAGAGACTTATAAAAGTAGCTGAAAAATGCGAGCTACAGGGAAAAAGAGAAATTCTCACTGCTTACTTTATGATAAAATAATGGGAAACATTCCAAAATGCCGTTGCTTTTATTTTGGAATCCGTTGATATCCCTTGTGAAAATGTCTAAGCAGTAAAGAAGCTTGGCAGACAAGGGGAGGAGCAAAGGCAATGATTAGCAAGGCACAGAGGGGCGGGCTCCAACTAAATAGAGGATCCTGCACCCCTCCCCAGCCCACAGTCTGGTAATGGGGAACTCAAAGTGCTCACCACCCGTATCCAGCACGACCGAGCTCCGATGTACCCGGACCCACAGAAGCATCCTCGGAGATGTCGCCTCGTCCTTGTCGCCGTGTTTAAATCAATTTACGCGCGCTTTGGCATATTTAGTGGCGTAAAACAGCACAACATGCTGCCGTGAGTGGTGGCATCGCGGCCAAGAGGGGGAGAGCAGGAGCGAAAGTGAAAAGTGCCGTTGACAGATTTTTCTCGTTTTCGGCTGGCTGCCGTCACCATCACGCACTCCTCGGCGAACGGCAGCTGGGGCAGAGGCGAAAAAGCGCGGAGCCCCTGACATGCCGCAGACACTGCAAAATTTATGAACGTAAAAAACGAAGCTGCGCGGAATGCGATGCCTTACAGGTGGAGCGATGTTGGCCAGAAACCCCAGTGATATGCAATATATGTGACAGCAGTTAATTAAGAGAGTTATTTTTTGGGGTGTTCCCATAGCTACTTTATGTGCTATAAGTGAGCCGATCCCAGTCCTCGATAGATCCATTGGCTTTCAATATTTATTAATAATACTTTGGTCTCTCACGATTTGACTCAATTGGCGGTGGTATTTAAGTAGGATACTGTTTTTAGATATCACGAAAATCAACAACACTTCCAACAATCGATTATTTTTCTCATCGCACTTTTTGCTCTGCAATAACATTTAAATTTCCTTAATAATATTACCTTGCCACATGTAAGCTGCACATAAAATTAAATGCAAATCCTTGTTTATGAAGATTGAGTAGTTGCCTAACAAAATCAACACAAGTTGAGTGGTTTAATAATGAGCGTCTTTGACATGCATATAAAAATTAAAACTTGATTACACGAAAGTTTATTAATCCTCTCATTGACCTGCACGTAGTCATTTGAAATAAGAAGCAGCCGCTCCGAAATTTCAAACTAGTATAAACAAATTTTGTAGTTTTAAGACGACTCAAAGTTGAGATGCAACGGAAAATAAATTTAATTTAATTCGGTAGAAAAGGCGAGGGACCAAAGGTAACGGGCAGTGCAAAAAGGGTTTCTCTTCAACACTCGGTATCTTTTTTGTTGACCGCCCTGATAAGAGCATATGGAAAAGGAACAGGGAGCTGCCAAATAAACACATGGGTATTTTATGAGGCATATATACGGACATATATTAGCATATTGATAGGTTCAATTAAGTGCCTGGACGCTCTTGGGTTCAATTTGCTTAGGCAACCTCCTGCTCGACCCCGACTCCGGCGTTCTTTTTTATTGGAAATTTTTGAACCTTTCCTTTGCTGTGTTATTGTTGCCGGCTTAAGAGACAGCATAAATATTTAAATTTCTTGCCGGGCGAGGAAAATTGATAGGATTTAATGGCATTAAGCGGGAGACAGCTCCGCCGCCATCGATGCTAGCGATGCGAGTTTCCGATAAGGTTTTCCCAATAATGCGATACTTGGTCTGCATGTGTGTTTTTCGGCAATGGACTATCTCCGCTCCCTTCTCTCGGGCTTTGATTTATGGCCCGCACATTTTGGGCTCATTAAAAAGCCATAAAGTGTTGCCGTCAGACAATAACCCATAAGAAGGCCTAGTGCTAAGCCCACTTAAAACCATCAAAAAACTAATTAGCGTAAGTGTGCGAATCGACTGAAGAAGCCTAAAAATGAATAGTTCATTTTGGTATATTTTCTGATTATATTTTGGCTATATCATCCACTCTACCTCTAAGATAAATAAGAAGAAGGCTAAATTGTGTATATAACCTTGCAGTTTTCAGTTTGATAATTAAATATCGATCCATTTTGGTCAAATTTAAAAGAAAACAAGAAAATGACTGCTTCACTGGGTTGCATCTTCTGGGTAAAATTATAATACCCTGCAAACTAACAGGAGAAATGTATAGAATACACAACTTGTGCTGATCTTTCTAGGCTCTCATGTGCGTATTCCGATATGATGTCTTTGTTTATGTTGAGTAAAAACTAATATGTGTTATTTCATACATTATCTTCTTATTTTCTGCTTACCTCTAGAAATAGGAGACCGGTTTGTGTAGAAACCGACAGACTCATATTTCTAGATCGACTCGGCTATTGCTGCTGATAAGAAAGCAATCACCGACTACACGGGGAATTGAAAGTTACTTATGTTATGTACCAAACAAAATGTATTGCTTTCGGAAAAGTTTGTAAATACGAACTAGGAATACTTGATGACTAAGAACTCAGTGTTTCGCCTGTGGCTATGCAAGAGGAACTCAAAAAGAAGCAGGGATCTTTCCTTAAAAAAACAAGAGAACCTATATACCGAATCGGGAAAAGGGATTCTGGAAATGTATCAGTTGCAATACTCCTTGATTTGTGCCCAAGAGGTCGTGAATCCGTATTGATTTACAACTTGACTTGACCTCAATGATAAGTCGGTATACCCCTGCATGAATATCATACGCTTTTAAAAGTTTGCGATTCACTGTTCATTTCTTAACTTGTGTGTTTGAAATCATGACAATATAGATTGTAATGCTTATAATTAGCTATATTTTTAATCACAAGTATATCTAAATGAAGTCGATGATGCTATTTTAAACTCATTTGCCTCCGATTTTTACTCTTTCAAGTTAAACACCTTTAAATGCCCACTAGGCTTTTAAAGACTCTCTTTCAGCTCTACATCTGTACATATATATTGATTTATATCCGGCAACCAGCTTATCCAAATGCAATTTACAATGTTTGCCTCTAAACGCCGTGCAAATATTTCAAATTGCACTTATCAATATTTGCTGCCATTGTTGCCATTGGTCTTTATTGTTAACCACGGCCATAAATATATCTATATATATATATGGGCTATTATTATCATTTGTACTTTTACCGTTGGTTTTATGGCCTCTCATTTATATGTGTGTATCTCTGCCAGGGCCGTGACCACGGCGAGCACTGGGGAGACCAGTGGGGAATCACTCGGAGGGCGTTTACAACATGCATGCGAATGCCGTTGTCGAGTGCCGAACACCGACTGCCGGCTATTTGCGGAGCTGGCAACTTAATTAAAAGGCCAAGTCAGACCAAACACAGGGCTGGACAATTATATTTGCCAATGAATATTTGATTTCATTTTAAACTTGAATGGCTGAGTGTTTTTTCGGAGAGCGGGGGTTAGATGGGAACTGCAAGCCTTCCTCACTTAGTTAGTGACTTTCCGTTTGGGGGTCTTAAACGTACCATAGTTATTCGAGTCAATTAGGGTTGCTTTGCAAGTGACATCTTGGAAAACATATAATTAAATGGATTTATACGGTTCCTGGAGCCGCTTTAAGTTAATTTCAGCATAGGGAGCATTTACTTGTTACTGTCATAAACTATAAAATTGATTAATATTTGTTCATTGTAAACATTAAATTTTTGAAGGAAATAAGCAAATTTGTTTAGTTAGTTTTGTTTATTAATTATTGTTTCATCCGCCGCAGCCATGGCTAATCCTCTAGCTTGGTTTTTAATTAAGCATACAGTGCTCAAACAAAATAAATTATTATTATTTCATCAATGACTTTTTACTCGATTTGCTTGTAGTTTGCTCATAAAACCCAATCTGAACTCATATGTGTCAAAGCACATAACAATTTGTGTCAAGTATGCATAAAATAAATTCTTCACGGGATACTGAGCAAACGTGATGCGTTTTTGCACATCGATTCGCTTCAGTCCCAAATTTATGACTCCAAAAGTTACCATGCCTGAGTGTACGTACATATGCACTTGCATGAGTGCTTGGTAAGTACTGTTTCCCTGCATTCTTGTGAATTTTAAAGGATGCAAGGGAGTTGTATGTAAGTACGGGAAGGAAACGCATATCGATTAAGTCCCTAAAGAAGTTTGTATTTTTCCACTTAACAAAATCAGCATCAGCAGTTACAGCTACCAAACAACATTCCTTTAAATTGTAACCAAACTTAAATATCTGAAATATATTCATATAATTACTAGTCATATAATTTCTCGAGTCTTGGGCCCTAAAATTCCAATCGGTCTGAGGCTCTTTACCTAATTGATACCCATCTAAGCAGACTAGAGTACTTCGCAGACTGCCTGAGGACACCTTCATTATTTTTTTTAACATCTGTGAGGAGACGTTAGAGGTTTATGATAAGTAACCAAATTGTAACTATTTCGAGCGAATGAGTTTCTATATAACTTACACAGGATATTTCAGTGGGAAACCAGGGCACCCATTCTCTGACTTCCCCCGATTCCTATTCCCCTTCCCACTCCAAACTATGTGTGTGGGTACCAATTCCGCCTGCGATGCCCGGGCTGCAACTCATGGATGCATGCGCAATTGATTGCATGATTGCCTGGGAGCTCACATTGTCGGCTCCTCACTGCGGTTTGTTGCTGCTGCTGTTTGGGTTTGGTGTTTGTGATTGTGTTTCCTCGATGTCTGCACTTGTTGTGGCCATAATTGAATTTTATGGCCGCTTATTTTTATTGCTCCCCGATCCCTGCGCGAGTTACAGTCCAGTGGCCGAGGGAATAGAGAAGGTCTCGTATGCGGGTAAGATCCTGGAA